>SNQJ01S0053869.1:148871-170975 GCA_010110895.2 Picea sitchensis
AAACCTAACCCTCTTGTCCTTAGGTTTAAGTCTCTCCAAGCCATTAGCCTTTCTCCACTTGACTCCATTTACCCAAGGCACTAGTCTAAGAACAAAACGTTGAGGTTTATGTGCTAAAACAACTCTTTCAAACTCTCTTTATTCGAAACCCTAACTAACCCTAGCGTCTAGACTAACCCTAACTGATGATGACGTCTTTCCTATTTTAAACTTGTGTTTGGACTAAAAGTTGCGGCTGACTCATCTCTTTGTAGCCATAGAGGTTTCAAGCATTTCATTGGTTGATTTTGTCAAAAAGTCCACCTCTTTGACTAGCTAACCCTAACCCTAAAACAACAACAATATAGGTGACGTTATACCTTTTAAAGAACTTGTTTGGCCTTAAAACGTTTTGACATTGTCATCTATTTGATAGACCTTGAGTTGTTAATTGCATCCACACGCTTGTTTGACAAAATGTCCTACTCATTGTCTTCAATTTTGACCTATTACTAGGGCTGACGTCACCCTATTTCTGCAATAGTGACGCAGCAACAATATTAATATGAGCAAATTTGCATTGTGATAATACAAAGTTTTGATTTTACACATTGAATGCCAGTGTCTCTTGTGTATTTATTGAATAAGTGACATAAAATACAAGCTTTTATTGCAATCATTGACTTCGTCAATAATTACTTTCATTAATGCTCATATGTATAAAAGATAGTCATTGATATTGTGAAGTACTAACCACTGCAACACATTTCTAGTTTTATTTGCATTGTCTCGCAAACAGGTGCCATCCAGTGGAACATCTTCTCTTGACTATCATTTGGCAGTAATCTGTGAAGGGAAAGCTTACCTTAGCCTTTGAATCCTTAAACCTTGATCCTTCTCCTTCAGAACCCCAGATTACTAGGGACGTCTCCCTTGGGATTACCCACCCTAAATAGAAAGAGCCCCCCATCGAGGTGACAGTGGGTGGGGAAGCTCCTGTTACGCCAGTTTGAGCCTTGAATCCAAGCTACCTAAACCTTTCCTACAAACTGTGCGATAAAATTTTGGCGTCGTTGCCGGGGAACACTGAGTCTACCTTCCCCAACAACATATCTTTGGTAAGCCTTGCCTCACTTTCTTGTAAGCTTACCTGGCGACTCCACTACCTTTTTTCCCCCTATTCTTTGGTAGTTTCAGGGAAACTATCTGGCGACTCCACAAACCATAAGGAGGTACAATAACCCTCCCCTAACTTTCAGAAGGAAGCATCCTGCTAATTCACCTGTTGTCAAGTACTTTTTAGAAAGAGACTTCCTTTAAACATGACTACCTCTCAGACCGGTACTACAAACCCTGTCAATAATAAAAAACAATGGTCATCTAACTTGTTAAATCCCTTAGACATGTCAGCCATACCTGGTTACCCTAGGCAAATGCCACCCAAGTATGAAAAGTGGTTGCCTAAGTTTACCGGCATCGATGCTATTGGTGTTGAAGAACACATGAGTAGCTTCTGGGCATTTTTTCAGCTTCACCCCATTGTCGATGACGCTGAAGACTTGGTCATGAAGCTTTTCTCCGCTACACTTTATGATGCTGCAAGATGTTGGTATCTCAGCCTACCTGATGGGAGTATTAAAACCATGGATAAACTTGAAGAAATTTTCCTCAAAAGGTGGAGCATCAAAGAAGACCCAAACATGCTACTTACACGGTTGTATGGGATTGCCAAATGTGAAAATGAATCAATAAGGGAGTTTCATACCAAATTTGAAGCCGCACTCTAGCGAATTCCCCCAAGCTATCAACCGAAAGATGATTATCTTGTACACCTTTATACTAGATCTTTCAATGGCCAATTAGGCTACCTTCTTAGAGACAAAAATCCTCAATCCATTCAAGTAGCTCAAGAACTTGCAACCAAGATTGAAGGGAACCTTCTGTCATCTAAGATTGAGCCTTTTGCCAACCCAAGGGGGAAGATAGATATCAAGCAGAAAGCGGTCCACAATGTTGAGCCTGCTTCAGATCTATGCACCAGTATCAGTAAGATACAAGCTTTAGTAGATAGTATCATGAAGAATCAAGAGGAAATGATGAATCGGATCGTGAGACTTGAAAGGTCCCAGACCCAGGCACCTAGACCTCCTTTCAAGGGGTCATTTCAAAAGGGAAATCAAAATTACAAACCAAAGAATGAAAATGAAGTCCCAAATACTTTGGCATCCGCAAATGCTGTGGATGAGAATCCCTGGTGTCTGGAGTGAAGTGAAGCACATTGGGAATATGAGTGTCCTTATAATTCTGACCAACAACAAGTCAACACTTTTGACTTCTTCTCGGAATGCCCTCAAATAAACATCACTGATGAAGAGCATCAACAAGCCATGAAAGAAGCAGCGCGAGCAGCAAGGTTAGCAATAATCAACAACTTGGACCCAGAATCATGAGAGAAGATAAAGAAGCAAGAAGTCTAGGTGTATCGGAGAAGGAACCCAAGCCAATCTACAAGTAATCAATAAAAGACTTCTGAAGTCCCTCCTCCTAAGAAACCCAAAGCTGATAAGATTACTCTCGACTTTGACTTGGAAGGAGCTTTGGCGAAGATGCATGTGAACGTTCCTCTAAAAGAAGCCATTAAGATCCCGACAATCAAATAGCGTTTCAACAACTTCTTTTTAGGAACGCCAGAGCCTGAGGACCCCCCAATCATGTTGCAAGCAAATCATTTCAGGATCCACTACGGTGAAAATCCTCCTTTGTTCATGACTCTTGCAATGAAAAATAAATATCTCAATAATTTCATGTTAGATACAGGTGCTGGTGAAAATATGATGTCTCTCAAGGTTATGCAGCAAATGAACCTGAAGGTAACTAGGCCTTATAGAAATGTTTGTGGATTTGAATCCAAGTCTGTACCCACACATGGTGTGATTGAGAACATTGAAGTACGACTAAAGGAATTTCCTGAGAAGATTGTTTACATAGACATAATAGTCATTGATGTCCCAGATGTGTGGGGAATGCTTTTGTCTACAAAGTTTGGTGCAATGATAGGAGGGTCCCTTGAAATGGATCTCACCTTTTTGCGACTACCATTGAAGGATGCGACAACTAGACGATTACTCAACGTACCACTCACTGGAACTCATGTGCATGATGTTGCCCCTGCTAAAAATGAACTGCAAAAAGATGTGATACAAACTCTTCAAGAATACTCTCTGGAAGATATGCCCTTTACTACGGAACAAGAGTTTGACCAGATTGAGTGGCCCAAGAAGGAAGAATATCAACAACTTCTAGACCAATTTCAAAACAAAGAAGTGGGGACGGTCAAAATTTTGAAGAGACCAAAGAGTGAAGATGAGGTTCAGATACATCCATCCCCATAAGAAGCATTTACTCCAGAAGCCCACCCACCTCCCTCAGTACAATACACAAGGGTTCTTCAAGAAAATGAGAAAAGAAAGATTTGAAAATACAAGAAGGGATAGTTAGTGTGGATGGGTTCTTCAAGAAAATGAGAAAAGAAAGATTTGAAAATACAAGAAGGGATAGTTAGGTGTGGATGTGGGATACTCTAAAGGGAGAGCCTACTAATGCAAGGGGAAGTATACAATCGCGGCTTGGACCTTTCGAGATCAGGATGGAATTAGTGAATGATTCATATTATTTGTCTACCTTAGATGGGAGAAGGCGCCCATTACCCATTAGTGGATCTCAAAACTCCTACTGTGGTGGTGGGATACATCAAGGCCGCGGTAAACTACTCGTGTATTGTACCGCATTGTTTGTTTTCTATATATGCATCTTGTTTGTTTCTTTGTTTTGTTTTATATGCACATTTACCATGTATATAAGAGCTTACTGGTATGCATACCACCACCCCTTCTTTGTCGCTGATGCCTTTTTTTTTCAACTGCGGAGCGGCATAGGTCTAATGCCGTAGATTGGTTTCAGGTTCTCATGCTTCTATAATGGCACATGTCCCCGAAGTTGATTTTACGTTATCCTGACATCTAGGGATAATTCAGGAGATTGCGGTTCAGCCCACATGGTCCTAGACATGTAGAGTACCGAGCTTGAGTGATTTACATTTACCTCGAGGGCCCGCTGTTTCTTCTTTCTCACTGCACTGGCCCCTGCCGCCAGCAGCCTTCCATCACCACCGACCCGGGATTGCATCGGAGAGGGCTCTTTCACATGAGGTAATTTGGTCCGAGGTATCATGGTATGCGTCATATCTGATCGTTATAACCTTTTTATATATGCATTTGGTTCCTTTCATTTCTAATGACAGCTTTTGATATTACACTGATCCTCTTGACCATTGTTGGGTGATTGATAGTAATCTTAGCGACATCGGGTATTCATGGGTTTTGCTTAGCCAACAAAGGGGATTTTCGTGAGCTTGTCGTCTCATCTCACTCATCTTATCATCATCACTTTATACATCTTATACCCCACCTCATCCATCCCATTCTAGTCCGCCATTAGGAGTTTATCCCCGGTAATAATTTCTTGTCTTCAGGGAAGCAGGGGCCAAAGGCCCGGTAAAGCAAACAGTAAAAGATAAAATCCATAGGAAATGAAAACCTAGAGATGTTTTTGTGGGATCCTGAAGGGCACATTAAAAGGCCTCTCGGTTAAGAAAACTATGGACCTTCATGAGCCGCCCATTATGTTCATAGGTATTTAGCAAGATGACATTGCCACCATCTCGTCACCAAACTGTGGCGCGCTGACCTTTGGTTGCATGGCCAAAGGAAAGTAGGGTCTCATCAACAGACAAACTTTCTCATTTCTCAGAAGATACTAGTGGGTAACGCCGCTACTGGCCACCAAGCCAAGGCGCCTCTCCTCGGCTCCACCTTGTAGTAAAAGCTATAAAAGAAAGATAAGGCAATAAAGGCCTTTGGAAAAATGCATCCATGATCTGTACAACTCAGCCTCATTAAAGGCACCCATGCATAACACCACTTCTTGGTCTACTTTTATCAATCGGACATCCCTAAAACCATCACCATTAAAACATGGCTTTAATAATATTTTGAGGAACTTCCATCTCTTGTGGGTATTAGCCCAATAGGTTTTTTCCGTTGGTTTTCAGCTTCTGTATAGTAGATCTGCAGTCGTCTTATAATTAGATGATATGATGGGGATTTCATGCATGCATCTGATAACTTTAATGATGAAATACATTTTAGCATTTGCTATGATATCTAGGACCTATGAGCCCATGAGGTGTAGGCCTCGATGTGCGTGACCATGCACGCATTTCGACAAAATTTAGGATCGATGCACATGGGAGTTGATTAGGTCGGACCTCCATGTAATGAAGAGCCCATCGATGGTTGTTGGGATGGCAGACACAGTGTGGACATGATATTTTTTATGACGAGCCCTTGCATGGGAGAAGAAGAAGGATGCCTTCATCAAGACGCTGGCGAGATCGATCTATAGATCAAATGGCAGTGGTAAGGATGGCTTTGATGGACGTGGACGCCACCGTAAGTGCTTTGGATCGCCGAGGATGTGGTAGTGTTTAGACCAGGCATGTGTACTCAGGAGGCCCAGAGGAGCCAACGTCTTTCCTCTTGGATGCTGATCATGATTATTCCCGAAGGGCCAATGTCTCCTGAGTAGGGCCCCGACGCTCCATTTTAGTTTCCATTGAATTTTAGCATTTAATGTGACAAACAATTGAATAATGTTAAGTCAGCCTTTGTCGGTTGTTTTGTTGACCTATTCTGCTAATTAAAGGTCATGAGGATGATATAAATTGAGGACGCTTTAGCCCCATTTGGACATAACATACTTAATTTCTCTTATGAGAGACTTGCTCTTACCTCTTGTCTTGATTATTTTTGGTCTTTTGGAGTGAGGCTACATTTGGAGGATTATATTTGGCATGTGTATGGTGCTTTTATCATTGGAAGGTATAAATCCATAGGGTTTGATTACGTTCTACTTAATTTAAGTACATTTTGCATGCACAACTTCTTTATTGAATGATTGTGCAGAATTACTATTTGTATGGTTACATTGTATACATTTGCTTAACTTTAAAACCCTAGGGAGCCAACACAAGTAGGTCATGGCTTCATGTCTCATGATAATATCTTATTTAGACATTACTGATTAAAGAAGGTTTTAGCCTAGCCCTAGCTACACTAGCCTTTCTTTTTTTCTAAGTTAGTTTGAAGCATAGATTGAAGAAAGAAGACGTCCAGGCCTAATTTGTTTTACACCTAAGGTTTGGCTTCTAGGGTTTGAAAGCCTTGTCCCAAGCAACACTTTCAGCCATAGGTCTATGTTTATAGCTAGCCGTTTTTCCAAAAGATTCTTAAGGAGAGAATAAGGAGCATTAGGCCTAGCTTTTAGCCACACCGAATGAGCCCTTCCCCTTTAGGGTTTGATTTGGTGTCTCGCCATTGCAACACCATTAAACCTAACCCTTTTTCCTTAGGTTTAAGTCTTCCAAGCCATTTAGCCTTCTCTCCACTAATTCATTTACCCAAGGCACTAGTCTAAGAACAAAAACGCTGAGTCTTTATAAGCAAATCTTTTCAAATTCTCTTTATTTGAACCCTAACTAACCCTAGCAAATATACTAACCCTAACCCTAGGATGACAATGCCACAACATTTCAAGCCAAACAAAAGTTCAAAATAGGCAAGACGTCATCTCTTTGTAGCCATAGAGGTTTCAAGCATTTCATTGGTTGATTTTGTCAAAAACGTCCACCTTTTTTGACTAGCTAACCCTAACCCTAAAACAACAACAATATAGGTGACGCCATACCTTTTAAAGAACTTGTTTGGTTTTAAAACGTTTTGACATTGTCATATATTTGATAGACCTTGAGCTGTTAATTGCATCCACAAGCTTGTTTGACAAAATGTCCTACTCATTGTCCTTGACCGTTACGGGGCTGACGTCACCTTAATTCTCCAATAGTGACGCAACAACAATATTAATATGAGCAAATTTGTATTAGATAATATAAAGTTTTGATTTTACACATCGAATGTCAGTGTCTCTTGTGTATTTATTAAAGAAGCTTTTTAATATGTAAAATAAGTTTTGTATTGCAAAATTTACAAGACTGGCCAATAATTACTTTCATTAATGCCTATATGTATAAAAGATAGTCATTGATATTGTGAGTACTAACCACTGCAAAACATTTCTAGTTTCATTTGCCTTGTCTCAAGAAATAGGTGCCATCTGAAGAACATCTTTTGACTATCAATTTGGTAGTAATTTGTGAAGGGAAATCTTACCTTAGACTTTGAAGCCTTAAACCTTTATCCTTCTCCTTCAAAACCCCAGACATTAGGTCGCCTCCCTTGGGATTAGCCACCATGAGTAGAAAGATCCCCCCATCGAGGAGACAGTGGGTAGTTCTTGCTACACTGGCTTGAGCCTTGGAATCCAAGTTTAATGGAACTCTTTCCTACAAACCTGCAGGATAACATTTTCATGCCGTTGTTCTGGGAACGAGTCTACCTTCTCAATCCATATCTTTGGTAAGCCTTGCCTCACTTTCTTGTAAGCTTAATTGGCGACTCCACTACCTTTCCACCCTATTCTTTGGTAGTTTCAAAAAAAAAAAAAAAAAAAAAAAAAAAAAAAAAAGGAGGTACAATAACCCTCCCTAAACTTTCAGAAGGAAGCCTCCGCTAATTCACCATAATGTCACTTTAAAAGAGACTTCCTTTAAACATGTCTACCTCTTTATTCCGGTACTACAAACCCTGTCAATAATCAAAGACAATGGTCATCTAACTTGTTCAATCCCTTAGACATCAATGACTAGTTACCCTAGGCAAATTCCACCCAAGTATGAAAGTGGTTTCCTAAGTTTACTCCAAGATCGTGATGCTATTGGTGTTGAAGAACATGAGTATTTGGGCATTTTTCAGCTTCACCCCATTGTCGATGATGTTGAAGACTTGGTCATGAAGCTTTTCTCCGCTACACTTTATGATGTCAGTAAGATGTTGCATTCAAACATCTGATGGGGAGTATTAAAACCATGGATAAACTTGAAGAAATTTTCCCCAAAAGTCGAGCATCAAAGAAACCCAAACATGCTACTTTCACTCAAGAAGGGATTGCAAAACGTGAGAATGAATCGATAAAGGAGTTTCATACCAGATTTGAAGCCACAGTCCAGTGAATTCCCCCAAGCCATTAACCAAAAGATGATTATCTTCTGTACACCTTTATACTAGATCTTTCAATGGCCAATTAGGCTACCTCTTAGAGACAAAAATCTTCAATCCATTCAAGTAGCTCAAGAACTTGCAACCAAGATTGAAGGGAACCTTTTCTATCTAAGATTGAGCCTTTTTCCAACCTAAGAGGGAAGATAGAATTCAAGCAGAAAGCAGTCCACACGAAAGCCTTCTTCATCTAGTATGCACCAAAGATTTAAGTTGCCAAGCTTTAGCAGATAGCATCATGAAGAATCAAGAAGAAATGATTAACTGGATTGTGAGACTTGAAAGGTCCTAGACCTAGGCACCTAGACCTCCTCTCAAGGGGTCATTTCAAAAGGGAATCAAAATTACAAACCAAAGAATGAAAACAAAGTCCCAAACACTCTGGCCTCTACAAATGTTGTGGATGAGAATACTCCAGTTCCGAGTGCAAAGTGAAGCACATTGGGAATATGAGTAACCTTATAATGTCGACCAACAACAAGTCAACACTTTTGACTTCTTCTAAGACTGTCCTCAAATAAACATCACCGATGAAGAGCATCAATAAGCTATGAAGGAAGCAGCCCGAACAACAAGGTTAACAATAATCAACTTGAATCTTATAATCACGGAGAATTCCAATAAAGGCAGAAGTCCAGGTATCGGAGAAGGAACCCAAGCCAACCTATAAGTAATCAATCAAAGACTTCAAGTTCCTCCTCCTAAGAAACCTAAAGATGATAAGATTACTCTCGATTTTGACCTTGAAGGAGATTTCCATGAAGATACAATGTGAACGCTCCCTAAAAGAAGCCATTAAGATCCAAACAATCAAAGAGTGTTTCAACAACTTCTTTTCAAGAACGATTGAGCCCTAGGGACCCTCCAATCATGCTGTAAGCAAATCATTTCAGATCCACTACGATGAAAATCCTTTTCTTCATGACTCTTGCAATGAACAATAAATATCTCACAACTGCATGCTAGATACAATAACGCAGTTGGTGCAAATATGATGTCTCTGGTTATGTGTTAAATGGGCCTGAGGTAACTAGGCCTTATAGAAATTTTTGTGAATTTGAATCCAAGTCCAGACCCACACATGTTGTGATTGAGAACATTGAAGTACCACTAAAGGAATTTCCTGACAAGATAATTTACATAGACATAATACGGATGTCCCTGACAGGTAATGCTTTTGTGTAGAAATTTTGGTGCAATGATAGGAGGGTCCCTTGAGATGGATCTCACATCTTTCTGCTGTTCATTTTTTTTCAGGGGCAACATCATGCACATTAGTTCCAGTCAGCGGTACGTTGTGTAATCTTGCAGTTGTCCCATCATTCAAAGGTAATCGTAAAGATGTGATACAAACTCTTCAAGCAGCCATCAGAAGATATGCCTTTTACTACGAAGAAGAGTTTGACCAGATTGAGTGGCCCTGCATGAAGAATATCAACAACTTCTGTGACCAATTTCAAACAAAGAAGTGGGGACTACTAAAATTTTGACGAGACCAAAGAGTGAAGATGAGGTTCGACACATCCATCCCCACAAGAAGCATTTACTCCAAAATCCCACATCCACACTAACTCTCCCTCAGTACAATACACAAGGGTTCTTCAAGAAAATGAGAAAAGAAAGATTCGAAAATACAACAAGGGAGAGTTAGTGTGGATGTAGGATACTCAGAAAGGAGAGCCTACTAATGCAAAAGGAAGTATACAATCATGGCTTGACCTTTCAAAATCGTATGGATTCAGTGAATGATTCATATTATTTATCTACCTTATAAGGAAGAAGGCGCCAATTAATGGCTAGTGAACGCCTCAAACCCTACCAGGGTGGTGGGACATGATTTAGGTAAGTAACCACTTCCGTGTTTTATACCACATTGTTTGTTTCTTGTTTTGTTGTCTTATATGCACATTTACCATGTATATATTGTTTTATTTGCAGACCATACCACCCCGCCTTTGTCGCCGTATAAGCCTTTTTTCAAGTGAGCAGGTTGTGTTCACGCGAGATTGATGTTCTCATGCGCTCTATAGTTAGAACTTGTCCCCGAAGAGCTAGATGTTATCCCCGACATCTAGGATAACTAGGAGATCATGTCTCGAGGCCCACATGGTCCTAGACATGGAGTATCGAGTTGGAGTGATTGGCACACCGAGGGCCCATCTTCTTCTTTCTCAAATCCGCATCGTCTCGGCCGCTAGCAGGGGCAACTCCCATCACCACCGGCCCGATTGTATTGGAGAGGGATCTTGCTCCATGAGGTAATTGGTCCGAGGTATCATGGTATGTGTCATATTTGATCTTTAACCTTCTCGAGAGTATGCATTAGGTTCCTTTCATTTCCTGGGATGACTCCGCTGGATATTACACTCAATACACTTGACCATTGTTAGTGATTGATGGGTAACTTAGCTTAGCCGGTATTCATGGGTTTTGGTTAGCACTACAGGGGACGGCAGAGCCATCGTCCGGCCCCACCATCTTATCAATTTTACATCTTATACCCCGCCATCCATCCCATTCCCCTAATATAGCCATTAGGATGACCTTCCAACGTACATATTTTCTTGTGGGAAGTATAGCTTAAAGGGACCAGTAAAGTACCGGGTAAAAGATAAAAACTATAGGAAATGAATACCTAGAGATGCTTCACCCAAGAATCCCCGAGGAAGGAAGAAAAGGCTTCTCAGCAAGAAACTAAGGGACCCTAAGAAAATGATAAAATAAATAAAATGCAAGACCTTAACCCGTGAGGATGGAGGTCTCATCACGAGCCGGCTCATTATGTTCATAGTTATTTAGAAGTATGACATTGCCACCATCTGTCACCAAACCAGGGCGCTGGACCTTTTGGTTGCATGGCCAAAGGAAAGGGGTCCTATCACGAGAACCTTCTGATTTCCGCGAAGATACTAGTGGTAACGCTATCAGCTCTGGCCAACAAGCTATCCTCTCGGTCATACCTTGTAGTAAAAATCTATAAAAGAAAGATAAGGCAATAAAAGGGTTTCGAAAAATGTATCCATGATGGGTACAGTCACTTCCTACAAAGGCACCCAATGCATAACACCGCCCTTGGTCTTACTATGACCTGACATCCCTAAAACCATACCACATAAAACATGGCATGAATACTTTTAGGAAATCATCTCTTTGTTGGAAGAAGCCTAAGATAGGTTATTCTGCTGGTTTCTTTAGCTTTGTATAGTAGATCCGTAATGCCTTTGAGATCTTAGACATATGATAGGGATTACGGCCGTATCTCATAACTTTAATGCCGAAATATGATTACTGCTATGATATCTAGGGACTGATGAGCCCATGGAGGGCTTAGTCTTTGATGTGCAAGGTGGACCAGTGCCCGGCTGACAGGTACGAGAGGATCGGTGCGCATGGGGGATGATTAGCTCTGACTCCATGGGGCTGAAGAGTTCACCAGATGGATGCTGGTTGGGATGGCGTAGGCAGATGAAAGCTAAGACGCAGCCCTTGCATGGGAGAAGAAGCAGCACAGCTTTCACAGGACGCTATGCAGATTGACTCCAAGTGGGGGATCAGCCCCCAGTGCAGGATGGCTTTGATGGACAGACTTCACCGTGGGAAGTTTGACGCTTTCCTGGAGGATGTAGTAGTGTGTTTGGACCTTGTGGTGGGTATTGTGTGACAGCTCCTGCTAGAGGCCCTAGGAGCCAACGCCTTTGTTTGTTGATGGATGATGATTATGCCCGAAGGGGCCAACTGCCTCTCCTGAGAGGGGCCTGAGCCGTCACATTTTTGGGCCCATTTTGCATTTTTTAGTACGAATGTGACAAATAATTGAATAATGTTAAGTCAGCCTGTCGGTTGTTTTTAATGACCTATTCTCGCTAATTAAAGGTCACGAGGATGATATAAATCGAGGAGGACGCTTTTAGCCTCATTTGACATAACATAACTTACTCTCATGTGAGAGACTTGCTCTTGTTTGTCTTGGATATTTGGTCTTGGAGTGAGGTGCTACACTTGAGGGTTTCATTCGCATATGCATGGTGCTTTTATCATTGAAGGTGCTACAACTAGGGTTTGATTATGCTCTTCACTTAATTTGTAAGTACATTTTGCACTAACTTCTTTTATTGAATGGTTGTAAGTAGAATTGCTTATTTGTATGAGCAGATTTGTTATTATTTTCTTAATCACTAAAACCCTAGGAGCCAATGCACAGTAGGTCGTGTGGGCTTCATGTCCAAAAGATATAATAGCTTGTTTAGCTGATTAAAGAAGGTTTTTGAGCCTCAGTTCTAGCTACACTAGCTATTCTTTTTTCTAAGTTAGTTTAAAGCATAGATTGAAGAAAGAAGACGCCCTAGCTCAATTTGTTTTACACCTAAGGTTTGGCTGGTTTGAAAAGCCTTGTCCCCAGCAACACTTTTCAGCCATAGGTGCAGGTTTTATAGCTAGTCGCTTTGCCAAAGAGTCTAAGGAAAGAGGGAAGAGCATGAGGCTCAGCTTTAGCTACACTGGAATGAGCCTCCTTCCCTAGGGGGTTTTGATTTATGGTCTCCTGCCATTGGAGCACCATTAAACCTAACCCTCTTTTCCTTAGGGTTAAGTCTCTCCAAGCCATTAGCCTTTCTCCACTTGGACTTCCATTTTTCAACAAGGTACTAGTCTAACAAAACGCTGGAGGTTTATGTGTAAAAACCTTTCAAACTCTTATTTGAAACCTAACTAACCCCAGAAGGCCTAGACTAACTCCTAACTGATGATGCTTGACAACTTGACACTTTAAACCCCAGTTAATTGCTATGGCTGACTCATCTCTTTGTAGCCATAGAGGTTTCAAGCATTTCATTGGTTGATTTTGTCAAAACGCCCACCTCCTTTTGACTGGCTAACCCTACCCCTAAAACAACAACAATATAGGTGACGTCATACTCTTGAAGAACTGATGGTCTTTAAAACGCTTTGACATTGTCATCTATTTGATATACCTTGAGTTGTTAATTGCATCCATGCAAGCTTGTTTGACAAAATGTCCTACTCATTATCTTCAATTTAATCTATTGTGGGATGATGTTCTATTTCGCATTAGTGACGAAATAACATATTAATATGAGCAAATTTGCATTGTGATAATATAAAGTTTTTGTTTTACACATTGAATGTCAAGGTTCTTGTGTATTTATTAAAGAAGTGACATAAAATACAAGCGATGGTAAATCATTGATTTCGTCAATAATTACTTCATTAATGCTCATATGTAGTATAAAAGATAGTCATTGATATTGTGAAGTACCAACCACTGCAACACATATTCTACTTATTTGTCTTGTCTCAAATAGGTGCCATCCAAGGGAACATCTTTGACTATCCTTTTGGCAGCAATATGTGAAGGGAAATCTTACCTTAGACTTTGAAGCCTTAAACCTTTATCCTTCTCCTTCATAACCCCGTGACATTTACTAGGGATTTTCCTGGGGATTACCTGGCACTTTAAATAGAAAGAGCCCCCATCGAGATGACAGTGGGCGGGGAATTTCCTCACATTTCTGGCTGATTTCAACCAAGCTACCTAAACCTTTCCTACAAACTGCATAACATTTCATGCCATGGTTTGGGGAACACCGAGTCTACCTTCCTCAACGACATACTTTGGTAAGCCTTGCCTCACTTTCTTGTGTTTACCCGCATCCACCACCTTTTTTCTCCCTCTATTCTTTGGTAGTTTCAGGAAATCCATTCAGCTTACTCCACAAACCAAGGAGGTACAATAACCTCCCTTAACTTTCTAAGGAAGCATCCGCTAATTCACCCGCTATCAAGTCACTTTTGAAAGAGACTTCCAAACATGTTCACCGCATCGCACTACAAACCCACACAATCAAAGACAATGGTCATCTAACTTGTTCAATCCCTTAGACATGTCAAATATAATTGCTACCTCCTAGGCAACAAGCACCTAAGTATGAAAAGTGGTTGCCTAAGTTTAACCGGCATCATGCTATTGCGTTGAAGAACACATGAGAAGCCTACATTTTTTCAAATTTCACCATTGTTCATTTGATAAGACTTCCACAAGGAAGTTTCCATGCTACACTTTATGATGTTGCAATATGTTGGTATCTCAGCCTACCTAATGGAAGCATTAAACCATGGATAAGCTTGAAGAAATCTTCCCCAAAAGATGGAGCATCAAAGAAAACCCAAACATGCTACTTACACGGTTATATGGGATTGCCAAACATGAAATGAATCAATAAGGGAGTTTCATACCATATTTGAAGCCGTGCTCCAGTAAATTCCCCCAAGCCATCAACCCAAAGATGATTATCTTGTACACCTTTATACTCGATCTTTGTGAATACTAATTAGTGGTATCTTTTAGAGACAAAAATCCTCAATCCATTCAAGTAGCTCAAGAACTTGCAACCAAAAATTGAAGGAAATCTTATGTCATAGAAGATTGAGCCTTTTTTCCAAAACGTAAGGAAGCAAGATAGATATCAAGTGTAGTGCTACCCACACGTCGAAATTTCTTTAGATCTATGCACTGCATCGCAGAAGTTACAAGTCAGATAGCATCATGAAGAATCATGAGGAAATGATGAATCAGGTCGAGAGACTTGAAAGGTTCTGCACTAAACACCTAGACCTTCTTTCAAGGGGTCATTTCAAAAAGGGAAATCAAAATTACAAACCAAAGAATGAAATGAAGTCCCAAATACTCGTGAACTGCTAAAATGCTGATGAGAATACCGGTGTCCTGAGGTAGTGAAGCATTAAAAGATGATGTCTTATATCAATTCAACAACAAGTCAACACTTTGACTTCTTCTAATGCCCTCAAATAAACATCATCGACGAAGAACATCAACAAGCCATCAAGGAAGCATCCAGGTCAGCCAGGTTAAGTAATAATCAAATAACTGGGAATCTTAATCAATGAGAGAACTAAATAAGCAAGAAGTCCGTGTATCTAGAAGGAAACTCCAAGCCAATTCACAAGTAATCAATCAAAGACTTCTGAAGTCCCTCCTTCTAAGAAACCCAAAGCTGATAAAATTACCCTTGACTTTGATCTTGAAGGAGCTTTGTCGAAGATGCATGTGAACGCTCCTCTAAAAGAAGCCATTAAAATCCCTACAATCAAAGAGTGTTTCAACAACTTCTTTTTAGGAACGGTTGAGCCTATGGACCCCTCGATTATGTTACAAGTTGAGCATTTCAGGATAAATTACGATGAAGATCTTCCTTTCTTCATGACTCTTGTAATGAACAATAAATATCTCAATAATTGCATGTTAGATACACGTGTTGGTGCAAATATGATAGTCTCTTGGTGTTAAAATGGCCCTCAAGGTAACTAGGGCCTTACACTTTTGTGGATTTGAATCCAAGTCTGTACCTACACATGGTGTGTTTGAGAACATTGAAGTACGACTGAAGGAGTTTCCTGAGAAAGTGCTTCACATAGACATAATAGTCGTAGATGTCCCAAATGTGTGGGGAATTCCTTTGTCTAGAAAGTTTGGTGCAAATATAGAGGGTCCCTTGAAAATGGATCTCACCTTTGCTTCAATTACCATTGAAGGATGGGACAACTGACGATTACTCAACGCACACCGGACCGAAACCCCATGTGCATGATGTTGCCCCTTAAAAAATGAACCTTTAAAGATGTGATACAAACTCTTCAAGAATACTCCTTGGAAGATATGCCTTACTACTAAGAAGAGTTTGATCAGATTGAGGGTCTCTGTAAGGAAAGAATATCAACAACTTTAGACCAATTTCAAACAGTATGGGGACTACCAAATTTTGACGAGAATTCAAAAGAGGAAGATGAGGTCTCAGACATCCATCCCCACAAGAAGCGATTACTCCAGAAGCCCACCCACCTCCCTCAAGACAATACACAAGGGTTCTTCAAGAAAATGAGAAAAGAAAGATTTGAAATATTAAATAAGGAGAGGTTGGGGTGTGATAGTGGGATACCCTAAAGGAGAGCCTAATAATGCAAAAAGGGAAGCATACAATCATGGCTTGAATCTTTCAAATCGTGATGATTCAAGGAGGATTCATATTATTTATCTATCTTAGAAGGAAGAAGGCTATCTGCTTCATGTCAATAGTGAACGCCTCAAACCCCCACCGGTGGTGGACATGGATCATATGTGGCAACTATCCCATGTATACCCAAGATTGTTTGTTTTCTATATATGCATCTTGTTTGTTTTGTTTTGTTGTCTATATGCACATTTACCATGTATATGTTATTATATACTTTACTTCGGGTGATCTATACTCACTCGTATTTGTCACTGGCGTTTTTTTCAAGTGTGAGTAGTTAGCGTGTCTACGCTTCGTAGATTGCTGAGGTTCTCATGCTTTAGTAGTTATCACTTGTCCCCGAAGTTGAGCTAGATGTTATCCCTATATCTTCAGGGATAATTCAGAGATCATGTCTCAGGCCTATGGTGCCTAGACATGGCACCGGTATGGAGGACTAAGTATGGTCTCCGGAGGGCCCATCTTTTCTTTCTTTCAACAACTCGGCCTGTCAGTAAAGAGTAAACTTCCATCACCACCGCTTGGGATCGTATCGGAGGGCCTTTCTCCATGAGGTAATTTGTCCGAGGTATCATGGTATGTGTCATATTTGATCTTTATAACCTTCATATATTCATTAGGTTCCTTTCTTACTCGCATGACTGCTTTGGATCTTACACTAATCCACTTGGACCATTGTTGTGGGTGATTGATGGGGTAACTTAGCTTAATGGTATTCATGGGTTTTGAACTACCAAGGGGTTTGCGTAGCCATTGCCCGCTCCCACCATATTATCAATTTTACATCTTATACCCCGCTATCCATCCCATTCCCCTAGTACAAACATTAGGATGACCTATTTATAGGGTTACACATTATCCTGTGGGAAGAAGGGGCTAAAGGCCCGTGGGGTAAAAGAATTGGGTAAAAGATAAAACTATGAAATGAAACCTAGAGATGCTTCAGCCAGGGATCCCCGAGAAGGAAATAAAGGCCTCTCGAGCAAGAAACTAAGGGACCCTAAGGGCCCGATAAAATAAATAAAATGTAAGACCTAACCTGCAGGGATGGGAGGTCCTTACCACGTAGCCGCCCATTAGGCGTTCATAGTTATTTAGCATGACATTGTGCTACCATTCTGTCAGCTCAAACCAAGCAGCTGGACCTGGTTGCATGGCCAAAAGAAAGGGGGTCTCATAACAATGGTGACAACCTTCTCTATGCTGAAGATACTAGTGGGTAACGCTGTCACCGGCCACCAAGCCAAGGTAGTGTGCTCTTCGTCAGTCGAACTTTGTAGTAAAAGCTATAAAAGAAAGATAAGGCAATAAAGTATGGCTTGGAAAAAAAATGCATCCATGATAGGAACAACTCGGGCCCTAAGCAAAGGTACCCACGGTAATAACACCGCCCTTGGTCTTACTTCATGACTGGATTCTAAAACCATACTACCAATAAAATATGGTTTGATCAATATTTTGAGGAAACTTTCCATCTCTTTGTTGGTATTAGCCCAATAGGTTTTTTCCTGTTGGTTTCCTTAGCATTGTATAGTAGATCAATGTAATTTCTTTGAGCTCTTATATGATATGATACGGATTTCATGCATGTATCTCATAACTTTAATGATGAAATATGATTTTACATTATGATATCTAGGGCTAAGGAGCCCATGGAGGGCGAGGTCTTTAGATGTGCAAGACCATGCCCGGCTGGGATGTACCAGAGGATCAGATGCACATGGGAGATGATTAGCTCAGACATCCAGGGCTGAAGAGCCATTCGTGATGGTTGGTCGGATGGTGAGGGCAGGACAGAAGCCAAGGACGAGCCCTTGCATGGAGCAGAAGAAGGATCATCAGACGCTGGCAGATTGACCCATGGGGACTGGCCCCCCAAGTAGTGGTAAGGATGGCTTTCATACATGACGCCACCAGGCGCTTGATCGCCTCGAGGATGTGGCAATGTGTTTAGACCTTGTACATGTAAGCAGCCCTCAGGAGGCCCAGAGGGGCCAATGTCTTGCTTTCTAGATGATGATTATGCCCTGAAGGCCAACGCTCTCCCCTATAGGGGCCCGAATGTCTCCATTTTTAGCTCATTTAGGCATTTTAGCATTTAATGTGACACAATTGAATAATGTTAAGCCATCCTGTCGGTTGTTTTTAATGACCCATTTTGTTAATTAAAGGTCAAGTTGAGGATGATATAAATTGAGGACGCTTTTAGCCCTCATTTGGACATAACATAACTTACTCTCTTATGAGACTTGCTCTCAGCTCTTGTCTTGGTTATTTTTACTTTTGGAGTGAGGCGCTACACATGGAGGATTATCTTTGGCATATGCATGGTGCTTTTATCATTGAAGGTGTTACAACTAGGGTTTGATTATGCTCTTCATGAATTTAGTACATTTTGCATGCAAAACTCTTTATTGAATGGTTGTAAGTAGAATTGCTTATTTGTGCTGGTTTACTATTATTTTGCTTAATCACTAAAACCCTAGGGAGCCAAAACACAAGTAAGTTCGTGGCTTTGCCATGTCCCCATGATAATAACTTGTTTTAGCCATTGATTAAAGAAGGTTTTAGCTCAGCCCTAGCTACACTAGCCTTTCTTTTTCTCGAAATGGTTTGAAGCATAGATTGAAGAAAGAAGACGCCCCTAGGCCTAATTGTTTTACACCTAGGGTTTGGCTTCTAGGGTTTGAAAAGCCTTGTCCTAAAGCAACACTTTTCATCCATAGCCCATGTTGTGAAGCAGTCATTTTGCTGTGGAGTCTTAAGGAAATAGAAGAGCATGAGGCTCAGCTTTAGCTAAGACCCCTAATGAGCCTCCTTTAGGGTTTTGATTTGGTCATTCCCCACCATTGGAAAAAGACTTTAAACCTAACCCTCCTGTCCTAGGTTTAAGTCTCTCCAAGCCATTAAGGTCGCTTTCTCCACTTGGACTCCATTTACCCAAGGCACTAGTCTAAGAAACAAAACGCTAGTGTTTATGTGCTAAAAACAACTCTTTCAAACTCTTTATTTGAAACCCTAATTAACCTAGCGTCTATCCCTAGCACCTAGGACTAACCCTATTGTTGATGATGTCTTGCCTATTTTAAACTTTTGCTTGGACTAAAAATTGCGTCTTAGTCATCTCTTTGTAGCTATAGAGGTTTCAAGCATTTCTATTTGTTGATTTTGCCAAAATCACCCACCCTCCTTGACTAGCTGTGTCCCTAACCCTAAACAACAACATCAATATTAAGTACCATACCTTTAAAGAACTTGTTTGGCCTTAAAACGTTTTGACATTGTCATCTATTTGATAGACCTTGAGCTGTTAATCAGATCCACAAGCTTGTTTGAAAAAAAAATGTCCCACTAATTGTCTCTCAATTTGACTGACATTAGGGCTGACATCACCCTAAATCTCTAATAGTGACGCAGCAACAATATTAATATGAACAAATTTGCATTGTGATAATACAAAATTTGATTTTACACAATAAATGTAAGTAGTTCTTGTGTATTTATTGAAGAAGTGACATAAAATACAAGCTTTTTATTGTAATCATTGACTTCACTAATAATTACTTCATTAATGCTCATATGTATAAAAGATAGTCATTGATATTGTGAAGTACCAACCACCGCAAAGACATTTCTAGTTTTATTTGCCTTGTCTCGCAAAACAGTGGGTAATCCAAAGGAACATCTTCTCTGATCATCATTTGGCGCATCCGTGAAGGAAAGCTTACCTAGCCTTTGTGCTTCCAACCTTATAATCCTTCTCCTTCGGGAACCCCGTGACATTTGGGACGCCTCCCCTTAGGATTAGCCACCCTAACTAGAAGCATTCTGCATCGAGGTGATAGTGGTGGGAAGCTCCCGCGACGCTTGAGCCTTTGAATCCAAGATCTAAACCTTTCCTACAACCTGCAATAACATTTTGGCACCGCCGGAACACCTAGCCCACCTCAACGAGCATATCTTTGGTGTTTCTGTGTCACTTTGTAAGATTACCCGCTAATTCCACTACTTTTTCCCCATTCTTTGGTAGTTTTAAAGAGTCCATCTCGCTTAATTCCACAAACCGTAAGGAGGTACAATAACCTCCTAATTTTTCTTTTCAGAAGGAAGCATCCTGCTAATTCACCTGTTGTCAAGTCACTTTTTGGAAAGAGACTTCCTTTAAACATGTCTACCTCTCAGACCGGTACTACAAACCCTATCAATAATCAAAGAAAATGGTCATCTAACTTGTTCAAGCCCTTAGACATGTCAGCCATACCAAGTTACCCTAGGCAAATGCCACCCAAGTATGAAAAGTGGTTGCCTAAGTTTACAGGCATCGATGCTATTGCTGCTGAAGAACACATGAGTAGCTTCTGGGCATTTTTTCAGCTTCACCCCATTGTCGATGACGTTGAAGAGTTGGTCATGAAGCTTTTCTCCGCTACACTTTATGATGCTGCAAGATGTTGGTATCTCAACCTACCTTATGGGACTATTAAAACCATGGATAAACTTGAAGAAATTTTCCTCAAAAGGTGGAGCATCAAAGAAGACCCAAACATGCTACTTACACGGTTGTATGGGATTGCCAAATGTGAAAATGAATCAAAAGGGCGTTTCATACCAAATTTGAAGCCGCACTCCAGCGAATTCCCCCAAGCCATCAACCGAAAGATGATTATCGTGTACACATTTATACTAGATCTTTCAATGGCCAATTAGGCTACCTTCTTAGAGACAAAAATCCTCAATCCATTCAAGTAGCTCAAGAACTTGCAACCAAGATTGAAGGGAACCTTCTATCATCTAATATTGAGCCTTTTTCCAACTCAAGGGGGAAGATAGATATCAAGCAGAAAGTAGTCCACAATGCTGAGCCTGCTTCAGATCTATGCACCAGTATCAGTAAGATACAAGCTTCAGTAGATAGCATCATGAAGAATCAAGAGGAAATGATGAACCGGATCATTAGACTTGAAAGGTCCCAGACCCAGGCACCTAGACCTCCTTTCAAGGGGTCATTTCAAAAGGGAAATCAAAATTACAAACCAAAGAATGAAAATGAAGTCCCAAATACTTTGGCATCCACAAGTGTTGTGGATGAGAATCCCTGGTGTCTGGAGTGCAGTGAAGCACATTGGGAAGATGAGTGTCCTTATAATGTTGACCAACAACAAGTCAACACTTTTGACTTCTTCTCGGAATGCCCTCAAATAAACATCACTCATGAAGAGCATCAACAAGCCCTGAAAGAAGCAGCCCGAGCAGCAAGGTTAGCAATAATCAACAACTTGGACCCAGAATCATGAGAGAAGCTAAAGAAGCAAGAAGTCCAGGTGTATCGGAGAAGGAACCCAATCCAATCTACAAGTAATCAATCAAAGACTTCTGAAGTCCCTCCTCCTAAGAAACCCAAAGCTGATAAGATTACTCTCGACTTTGACTTGGAAGGAGCTTTGGCGAAGATGCATGTGAACATTCCTCTAAAAGAATCCATTAAGATCCCGACAATCAAAGAGCGTTTCAACAACTTCTTTTTAGGAACGCCAGAGCCTGAGGACCCCCCAATCATGTTGCAAGCAAATCATTTCAGGATCCACTACGGTGAAAATCCTCCTTTCTTCATGACTCTTGCAATGAACAATAAATATCTCAATAATTGCATGTTAGATACAGGTGTTGGTGCAATTATGATGTCTCTCAAGGTTATGCAGCAAATGGGCCTTGTTGTCGCCCTTATGCACACTTGCAGACGTGAGCTAAGTCCCGCTCACTTAGTGTGCCCTCGGAGACACAATGTCTAAGTTCTTGCCCACACTGTCACCTTGACAAGAACTTCTTCCGTCTAGGCTTACTCCTAG
>SNQJ01S0053870.1:0-16358 GCA_010110895.2 Picea sitchensis
AAAAGTTAGAAAATGGAAAATGTCTAAAGCCGATCATGAACGAATAATTGAAAATGGAATACCATTACGATTTCTTTAAACAAGTGACATATACATTCCAGAATTTTATATTTTGCATTGAAAGTACACGTATTTATGAATATATAGGATTCTAGAATCATTTCCAGTTTAGTTTACTTTCATGGTCCATTAAATTAAGAAAAGTTATATTTTTGATGAATTATAAATTTTACCAAGCCTTATTTACAATTTCAGGGAAGAACCTATAGATTGTATCTAGGAAACCTAAAGTGACCTATACTTTGGATGATTATACTTTAATCCTACAAATTATCCAGATCGTATACACAAATCCTTTAATTCATGTAACTAATATACTACATATAAGATTTGCATTCATTATTTGCAATGAATGTTCGATGCTTTTTCATATGAAGAGGATAACTTCATATCAAAACTAGGACCCATTTCCATGTCATTATAAGGGACTATTGATGGCTTAGAAAAAATTTAAAGACATCTTTAAAAGTATGATTAACATCCTAATTAAAGAATTCAAGGTAATACATATGATTAACATCCTAATTAAAAAATTTAAAGACATCTTAAAAAGTATCAATTTTAATTATGAAATTATGAATTTTGATTCCAAATGTGTTGAAATTATATTAAATTGTTAAATTTATGCATTTAAATTTCAATATCTTGAAGCAAATTGAAATTATGAGCTACTTGAAAAATGTGTATGATGAACCTAACACTATTTATATCTACACATTAAACATAGTTTTCATTGAGTTTAATTGAAAAAAACTTAAGTTGAAAACGAATTTGATTGTGTGGCCTAATAACAAAAAATAAAAAATAACATGTCATCTACTAAGGCTTGGTTTGTTGCATTTAGATTTTCATAATTTTAATTGAATTAATGGTAGGTGTCATATTAATGGCATTAGTGAATACTTCCAATGTGCAAAGGATTGATAATTTTCATCAACCATTTTCTACCCTTTTTGATACATAAACAATTTATATCAATATAAATTTTAGTGAAAATCGCTTATTTATACTAAAGTATATGAATTTTACATATTAAAATAGGTTCTAAATCATGTTTTTATTTCAATTTTTATTTCGAAGTACATATTTTTATTTCACATTTTCTTGAATAAATATATTGAAAGCTCGAAAAGAAATCAAAGACTAACATAACCAGTTTAGTGTTGGACTATCATAGTGAATACTTCCAATGTGCAGAGTATTGATAATTTCCAGATCAACCGTTTTCTACCATTTTCAATACTCAAACAATTTATATCAATATAAATTTTAATGAAAAACGTTGACTTATATTAAAGTATATTTTAATTTTACATATTAAAATAGGTTCTAAATCATGTTTTTATTTCAAATTTTCTATAATGTTTTTATTTCAAAGTACACATTTTTCTTTCACATTTTCTTGAATAAATATATTAAAAGCTCAAAAAAAAAACAAAGAATAACATAACCAGTTTAGTGTTGGAAATAAAACAATAATGTTATAAATAAAATGAAATAAAACATTTTTAATTTCAGCACAGTATCGTAAAACATAAATTAACCTTTTTTTTTTCTTGTAAATAAAGTAGAATCCTTATATTAATAATTTCTTATGTCTATACAATGCCACCTATTAGCCACATGTTCTGCCACAAAAGGGAAACCAGAACAGGTGGCTTTCAACAAAAGCTTATCCTTTCACCATCATAAAAATTGAAATTATAAAATCATAAAAATTGAATTTTATTTTTTTTGTAAATTAGAAAGATGTAGTAAAGCCTTCTGGTATCCAAAAATTGCATTTGTCATGGTAAACAGTGAGACAATGGTTGCATCGCCCAGATGGGAAACAAATGTTGCCACTTGTCCAAACAGTTCACAATTGCAGAAAAATGAGAAAAAATTGTCGTGTGTCATATTGTTGTTCTAAGACTAGAAACTAAGGTGCCTCACAAGGCTAGAGCCAAGAGAAGTAATCTGTCTAAAGACATCAAAAAACCAAGAAAACATGTGAACATCGTTTTCATCTAGAGCTTGGGTCTAGCTTATGTTGCCTATGAGGATCATGCGCAATGTTCAGGGATGAAGTCCCTGTGTCTGGAGTGGTGTGAAGGAGAGTGCAGATACGAGTCTCTAAGTTCTCCTCGTGATGCTCAAGAAATTTGTCTCTATTCAACAACTCTTCCATGTCACCTTTGACTTCGAATACTGAGTTCTAGATGTTGTCCAAAGAATTATGTAGCTCCATAAACCCATCGCACCAAGCCCATGAAGGTTGTGGTCGAGGAGAAAGCGGGGGGGGAAGAGGATGTGAAGGTGGTGGTGGAACTATGAAAGAAGTGTGGGGGGAGGCAAAAGAAGTGAGGGGGGAAATCGGGCTAGGGAGAGTGGACAGAGAAGGCAAACGAGAGGGAGGTTGGTGTATGGACGGCGCTTCTAGGTTGAGCTCAGGTGCGAAGCCGAGTGAATTACCCATGCTCTCAAACCACTCCACTCTACAGGACCACGGGGAGGACAGAGGAGGGATATCCAAAGTGGAGGAATGAGCTATAGGCGGAGGCAACTCTGGAGTGTTTTTTCATCCTCGCCCCCGCAAGTTGTACCACACAGCCCCTCTCTTGGATTTTCCCCTTTGCCTTGGCATCGAGAAAAAACAAGGGAGAGGAGGGATGGAAATGAATTTAAGGCAAGTTGACACGAACCAGAGATGAAGAAAACCAGGGTTGAAGCTGCGAGGAGCTAGGGCCGAGGTATGAGAATGAGATGAAGAACTAACATGTGCGAAATTATAAGTTGATGCCCATAAAACATAAATTTTCCTTTCATCATCATAAAAATTCAAATTATAAGCTATTGACTATTTATTAAGGAATAAACAATATATTTCACCATCATAAACAATATAAGAGAAAACAAATATGAGATAATAAATTGATATTTTGAGTTCCAAAAATATCAAATATATATATAATGAAAGTTTGAATAGTTACACCGCCAAATACATAGGTTCCACATCCATTTTAGGATGATAACAAAAACTAAAACATTTAACTCCAAATTTATGGACACTAAGCCATCGCTTTAAGATAGATCACTTCATACCTACAAAAGAAAACATACGTCAAATTCAAAATTTAAAAATTTACAATAAATTATATGTACAAATGTATCATTTTAGATAAATAAAACAAGTTGTGATTAAAGAAAAATTGACATACATACCAAAAGAGTTAAGTCTCTTCCTCCAACATACTCATTTCCACCAAATATAATGTAAACATTTGTAACAATAAAAAACAATAATTAAAAAAAAAAATAACACATATTAGCGTATATACTTTAACTAAATATTAAATAAACAATAAGAAATAATAACATACCCAACCAGACTTCCACAGATTTAAAATTATCTCTCTCTTTTTATTACACTTTTTTGGCACTTTTTTTTAACCAAACTTCTATCACAAAGTTCCAAAAGTTCCAAAATAATTACTCTCCACATTAAGCATACATGATTTAAACAATTTGTAAAATCTTATCTAAAATCTTAAAAAAAATTAAAGAGAAAAACTGTGTTCATGGTAACCAATTTTTGTGTTCAGAGTTAGATAATACTCTGAAAATAAATATAGTTGTGTATGCAGATAGTTCACAAATCACCATATTAAGTCATTCTTCCAATAAAACACTTATCTAATTGTGGATAAAGTCTCTAATCCTTCAGGTGAAATTCTCATGCCAGGTGATCTTATTTACTCAGCGGTAAAATAATTATCTCCTCAGCAGTAAAATACTTCTCTCCTCTTCTGCAATGGAATAGATGTTCTCATATAATCAAATGCCCTTTCAAATTAAAGAACTCATAAATCTCCATATTATGTCATTCTTCCAAGAAATTACTTATATCTATGAAACAAATTAAAGGACTCATAAATCTCCATATTAAGTCATTCTTCCAAGAAATTATGTATATCTATGAAAGTTCACAAATCTCCATTTTAAAAATCATTCTTCCAAAAAATATGTATCTCCTCCTTTTGCAGTGGAATAGATGTTCTCATATAATCTTTCATGTACATGAAGAAAACACAAATCTGCACATATATTAAGTCATTCTTCAAAAACCATTTAAATCTTTCATCTTTGGGATGTATTCATATTACATATAATCAAACGCTCTTTGAAATATCTCTCTATCATAATCTAAACATAAGTGAGATCATGCACGTACATAGTTTATTTGTAAAACTACTTGAATGTTGGTTTTTGTGGTTAGTAATCAATTTAGTTACGAGTGTGATAATATCCTAGCAAGAATGAATTCACTTCGTTGTATGCAGAAAACACAAACGTCCATACTACGCCATTCTTGGATAATAAGGCAAGGAATGCAATCGAAGAAAATTTAGAAAACTTCCCCTTTTCTAATGTGGGATAGAGTCTGTTCTCAAATAATCAAATGTTCAAGTTCAAAATTATGTCTTCATCATGATCTAAACACAAATAAGCTTGAATGTACCATTTAAGACAACGATAAGCTAACATCTAGGGGTTCTATATATTTCAAAATAATTGATCAAAGCGTTGAAAAGTTATATAGACACTAGTTTAGTAACCCTATGAATAGGAAAGGTTAAACTAAAAATTTGAGAAAACTAAAATTTGAAAAAAGTAAAAAATATAAGTGTATTCAACAAAAATAAGCTTGAACACTTTTGTATAAAAGTCTAACATAAAAGCAAATTAAAACTTACTAATGTGCAATGAACATACATTTATGAATCATCATGAATAGACACATCCTTCCCAGGTATGGATGCTTCATCCTCAATCCCAATCTCCCGCACTCTCTTCTCCACATTTTTTTCAAGCACACTCTCAGGTACTCTCTTCTCCACATTGCCCTATATAACACATTTCAAATTTGAAAATTAAATTTAAATGACTTTAACACATTAAATTGTAGTTTTAAATTTTGAAACATGTAATGCTTATGATGTACCAACCTATGATTCAATAAATTAAATATTGTTTAAGATATTCTTCTTTTAAATTAATAATTTAAATGACAATTTGCAATTTTAATATATAACTAAAAAAAATTTCAACATGCAATAATACATGTGAACTCCCACCCTCTTCAAACTCTCCCAATGAGAATTGAGACAAACCTACCCAAGTAGTAGGAGATAGAATAGGGATCTGTGAACAACACAACTAAGAACTAAATCTAGGATCCAATGTGTTCATATTTATACAAAATTATAAATGTCATGTTGTTGATCTTATTCAAAATATTGGAGATTTGATAACTAAAGTGTTCATCTGTGGATAGTAGAAAACACATACCTGATTCAACCCATCCAAATTTAAACTTGTGGAATTAAGTCCCCTATTTACGGGAGATTCATTTAACATATCTCCAAACTGCAATTAATGACAATAACAACTCAATTATTTCTATAGATACAATGATATGTATCTAGATCTAAAATTAGAAGTAAATTGTCCTAAAATGCGTCAAAAATTTACTAACTAGAACACATACCAATCCATTGTTCAGTTCATCATTCTGAATGACCTTCTTCCAACCATCATGGAAAAAAAAAATCATACTCCTTAAGATCTTCTACTGACATGGTGTCTAACGCCTCATCTGTTTTAAAAACAAAAATGGCCCGAGAATTGGCTTTCGCTTGCTGACGGTTCAAACACTATAAAAAATCAATTATAAATTTTCTTTGATTGCATTCCTAGCCTCTTTTTCAACCTCTGATGAAGATCGCAACTATGAGTGTGAAGCACATGCCCCTGTTGGGAGAGATACTAAAGGTCGTGGAGGCCTCTGTAATGTCACATTTCGATATGCCAATTTTTTATCATATATCTGTCATTTACCAGCCCCATAATAATCGGACGGTAGACTAGTATAATCAACGTGCATGCCCATGAAAAACTATGCATAAAAGTGTCTAGCAAAATAATGTGGAACCTCATCATTCCACGGAAATTTCTCATATGCTGCCAAAAAATTGTTATACAGATGTCATGTTATGTTGGGGTGCTTAAAATATTGCACCTTCAACACCTTTCGTTTTGGCCCATCTTTGAAATTGAACATAGAAATTATGTTTTCTTTCGAAACTTTATTTTTTACTACATCCCATTTATCAAGGCCCATCACCTCTGACTTTCGACTCCTCATCAAATCGATAAAATTGTCAGTGGTTGGCCCCATATTTTAATATGCATCTATAAAGTCTTGCAATGAATGCAAAACAATCTCCAAGATTTGTTTACTCTCCCGAGGGAGATCCAATCTCCTCAAATTGTGTTTCAACCTACTTTTAACACCTAAGCATCGCTCAAGGGTCATTACTTTAGTAACCTCTTCTCAGATAAGCTCATCACCAACATTTAAAGGATAGGTGGACGTAGGCGAGTAATATTTTGTTTCTTGATAATGTCGTCTCCTAAATCCACCTTCACTCTCTTCACCAACATTAAAATCTTCAAGACACTCACTCTCTCTTTTATTGTCTTCCCTCGCACTAAACTCATTGTCTACACACATATTTGAAAGTAATTACAACATTTAACTTGACATAATTTAACATAAAAAAAATATTTAAAAAAAAACATATATAAAATATATATATATATATAATATAAACATAAATATACAAAAATACAAAATCAAAGAAAATTTACAAAAATATATTCTTGTCCTGATGTATTCCCTACATTCTCAGGTGTAGGAGTATCAATGTGCAACCTCTCTAAGAAGGTTGCATCCATAACACTTGTTTGAGCACATTCTCGAGATGATCTATTCACAGGCTCGTTTGATAATNCAAAAATATATTCTTGTCCTGATGTATTCCCTACATTCTCAGGTGTAGGAGTATCAATGTGCAACCTCTCTAAGAAGGTTGCATCCATAACACTTGTTTGAGCACATTCTCGAGATGATCTATTCACAGGCTCGTTTGATAATCTTCTCCTCTGACTAGATTTTCGTTGATCACTCGGAGTCTTAGTCGAAGACGGGGTTCCTCTTCTCCCTTCTTGGGATAGCCTAGAGCGTTTGTGAGGAATGTTTAGAGACTCATGTCTCATGTCTCGACATATCGCCTCAATATCTATCTTTTGAAAATTCATGAATATGAAAGTTCATAAGTTATAAAAACATTAAATGGAAATACTAAATTTATAACACAAGCATTTAAGCATTTATGACAACTTCAAAGCATAGACATATATTGAAAAAACTAGAACAACTATATTTTTTACAATTATTGACAAAAACAATCACTGACAAAACATTTACTTAAAACTAAAACAATAAACAATATTACATGATATGTTGTTGTTATCCTCTTAGATATATGCTCAGAAAAAGTTTCAAGGGATCTGTTGAAACATATATATTTTTTCTAAACTTTAGACTAAAAGAAGTTTCATTTGTGTTTAAATAAATAAAAAAACAATAAAAAGAACGCACTGGACACCACCGTCGAATGAAGCCTTCTGATTAATCCAACGGTCTAAAATTATTAAAATATTATGGAGTCGTCTATTTATCAACAAAACAAATCATATAAAGATTTGCTTTCGAAATTTCGGGAGTCGGGTTTCACGAAGTACGAAGGTTCAACGTTGAGCATATTCGAAGCTCCAATCCCCGAATTCACGAAAGTATTAAATGTTAAGCCGTATTAATCAAAGATTAATAAATATTAATGATAAGTAAACATCGTCGTGATTTCACGATTTGGGAGCTCTTACATATAAAATCTCTCAAAGCCCTGTTACCCGAAACCCCGTCATTCTAAAACTAATCATGGTTAATTAAAAGAAGTTAAATACGATTATACTTAATTAAACCTATCACGATTTTGCGTTTCGCAAGTTCTAGTTTAAACTATTATAAAACCCCCAAGATCTGAAACGCCGAAACTTGATTAAACGATAAGTATGATTAATTAATGCACTAAATGATGATTATACTCTAATTAATCTATTGCTTAATGATGACTCGGATACATTTAAATTCCACGCTTTTCCCAAGTATGAAGCTCCAAAAAGTTAATAACATCAATTGAAATAATGTCAATTATTTCAATAATATATTGTACTACCACCCAAATTTAATTCATTATATTGAAATAAATGTTGTGTGGATACAAATTGATATAATAAATTAAAAAGGTTTTGGATTTCGAATTCCATTATACGTATTCACTGAGCATTGTGTTTTCAACTAAAGAGTTTTTACACATTTCCTGTGACAAATAGCAATATCCAAAGATTTTGTATTATGGCTCCAAGAAAAGCACCCAAATCGGCTAGTGAAATCTCGAATCAGGGAACAGAGGTTATTTCTGATACTTCGCCCAGAAGTATAAACATAGTTAAAACCTGGACGCATGTGTTCAACACTATACAATACGAAGTGGTAAACTGCCCTGATGATTAAAGAAACAATGAAATGGATCTCTTATCTACCAAATATAAGATTATCGCTCAAGCAGAGCTTCATAAGGTAGCAACAAGGCTGAGGCTTTTACCCTACACTAACATGATTGTATGGCCACTGGATCATGTAGATATCCCAACCAGAACTATATTCAACTCTCAGAAGGTAGTTGTTGGGTCATTTCGGTCAGAACAAATACAGGTGATGTATAAATTGTCTGCAACACCAAACCTCATTTACAATGCTAGTTTCTTAGTAAATTTCAACAAGAAGGAATGTAATCAATACGGAAAGAGTCTTTCCGATTTGATCAAGTATTGGTGTTCATGCCTCAAAAAGTTTAGAGCCGATTCTAATGGCATATATTCAATCTCATCGCTAGAACCACAGTTCATGTATATAGCCATGATGATGTGCAGACTTTATGGAAAAGAGAACACAACCCATTTCTTCCTACCATGGGTACCCATTATACACATAGTGGTGGAAGGTTATTCTTTCGATTGGGCCAAGATATTGTCGGATAGTCTGGCCAGTGAAATTACAGGATATCAAACAAAGAAAGCCAAAGGGAAACCAAATTCATTCTTCATGTCAGCCTATATTATGGACGCCATATGTTTCATGACGCCTTTCCCGCTGATGAACTGGAGTTAGACTCCAAATAGTGTTGAACCAATTCATGATTATCATTCAAAGCTCTGGGAAGACAAGGAAAAATATTTCTTTTATGAAATCTGTAATCGGGTAGTGGTGCTGATGCATATTGTTATATTTGGTCACCCGCCTCCTAGAATTTCAGAAAACAATATGGTTAACCTGGGTAAAGTGGCAGACTGGTACATAGAGGAATACTTCTCTTATATCAGAGTTTTCGATTGTTCAATTCCCCCATACACATTACCGTAATTTTTACCAGACCGATTGGTATGCCGCGAGGTTGCACAACAAACTGTACTCGACAGGATTAGCAAAGAGATCAAAGTCGTGCAGAAAAAGGTATAGCCATATTTTCCTTTACACATTGGTGCATTTTCTTTATTGGATTTTGGACACTCCAAGGTGGAGGTTGCAGCCTTAGAAGAGATAAAACTGGTTAACATTGAACTCAAGAAGCACGACCCACAGAAGGTCATGGGTAACCATATGGCCAGTTGCAATCTTAAAAGGTATGAACATGAAGAGTCCCCTCAAGACGAAATGTTCTGAGGGGTAAGATCTTACCAAGAAGTTCTGAACCGAGTTCGATCTCTACCACCTGGTGAAATGGTTGCGTTTTACAGTTTCCAAAAGCACCAAAGAAGCAGTCTCCCAAAATTATTACAAGGGGAAAACCTAATACCTCCTGCTACACAACAAACAGAGACCCAGAATCCAGAGGTCGGGAGCTCTAGCAAACAAGAAGTCCCAGAAAACCCAGATAGTTCTGAGATCTCAACTCAGAAAAAAGGATATCCCAGCGACAAAGGTATCTAATGACCAGTCCAAATATCAATCAGAAACATTAAAAAAACAAGGAGAAGATAAGCCACCGTCTTCACCTGATAAATTAACCATAGATGGAACCAGGAAACAGTTATCCACAGAAATCGGTAACCCTATTGAGGCTATCACGCCACTGCAATTCACCAGACAAAACCCTAACGCAGAGGTAATATTCATAGGATATCTCACTCTAATCCCTATTGAAGAAATACCTCCTACAGATTACTTTTTCAGTAAGAAAAGGAAATTCGTGGTAAAGAAAGAAATGCACCTGAGAGAGGTTGTAATGGTCAAAAAGCACTGAGTACTTTTGGATGGACAAAATCTAGAAGAATAAGACTTTGCTACAGAGGTAGTAGGATTCTTGGGATATTTTGCAACAGCTAACCTATTCTCATTTGATAATCTGAAAGAAAGACTGAAGCAGAGGAATCATATGATAAGTCAGTTGCAAAGTCAAATAAGGAATACAAAGAATAATATTAGAGATGAGATCAATAAAGGACTTGAACATGCTAAAGCTAGTGATAAACATGAAATCCAACTGCTCAGGTCTAGTCTTGATGAGATGCATAAGAAGATGCAAGTGAGCGAAAGACAGATTATCCAGCAAGATGAGACAATAAAACAATTACAAGACAAGGTAAGTTCCACTGAGAAAATGGTTATGGATATAGCAGCGTTCCAAGCTCAAGCATCGAAAGTGCTAGGGAAATTGGAAATAGCACAACAAAGCCTTTTGGCTAAGGTAGAGATCATCCAAAATCACTTTCGGGAAGTAAATCAATCATGAGATAATATTGTTTTCAGAGAAAAAGAGGCTACAGCAGCCCGGGCCACTTTTCAAAAAGTGGTTGTGTCATCGTCTAGAGAAGAAGTACTTGTAACTCCTAGATTGACTGTTGCAGAAAAAATCAGAGGTGATATAATATTAAAGACATGGGAGGAAAATATAGCTGAGAGTAAAAGAATGGCCAGAGAAATAAAAGAGGATTGTGAAGAGGCTTTTGATTTTCTAAACAAAAAATCACTAGGCATTGGAAATTATGATTGTTCTGGAATACTAGGACAAATCAACGTTATAAAGCACCAACTTGACATCAAAGAAAGCTTAAATGAATCTTAGATTGAAATTTCCCAGCTGAAGCGGGTTGACATCGCTCAAATAGATAGAGGATGGTAAAGCCAAATTTACAAGTACAGTCAATGACTTCTGAAGATAAAAGGATAGAAGGCAGGTTGCCTCAATTACAGATAAAGTTGTATCTATTTTAGGCAAAAGATGTGTCAGAGCCTTAAATACTATTAGTACAATTCCTAAGCAGGTGCATCAAATGTCTTGAGCAAGGTGAAGGAAATACTTCAAATAATCAATGAATTAACATATGCATACCTGTTTTGTCGGTATGAGAGAAAGAGAGCGAGAAAAGAACCAAATGAAATGGTTCAGGTTTTTTTGTAACTATTACTATCTAGGAATAAGGATAATTCCAACCGCCTAAGGTCGGTGACCTTTTGTATAAATATACCTTCAAAACATTAGCACCAGGATTTTTTTTTTTTGGCCAATTGTAATAGAGAGATCTCTCCTTCTCGATAATTAAGACAAGTTGCAGACCAGAGACTCCATATTTCGTCAATATTGAGTTATGTGTTCTTTTGTTCTTTCATATTCCAGCATCTTTATTCATATGTCTTTGATGAATGCCTAATCACAACTTAGTACAACATCTACTATGATTATATGTTTCATTTAGTTATCTAATTGTTTACAGATTTTCCTCTGTGTTTTCTATTAGCAAATACAAGACATGTGAGTTAGTTAGATTGCCACATTTTATGCTTCATTAAAGGTGTCTCATCTATTTTCTTCTTCTGTAGTAGAGTGAGATTACTATGTGATTGATGCCTCACTTTGTTTAACAGCTTTATGTTTTTCTCTCATCACATTCATTATTTTCAGATTTGACTCAGACACGGAAAACGGCCTCTGAACCGTTATATCATCAATTCAATTTTAGGAACTTTTCTCATATAATTGAAAGAAGAAAAATCAAACATTAAAAAAAGCAACAAATCCCTCGACTATTTCTTTTCTCCATGATTGTACTTGTTGCAAGGTAGCCCAACATCGAGACCAGTCTTACAGATCGTACCAACATTGATTTAACCTTGTTTAATACAATCTTAGAGACCGCTAATAACCAGGTTGAGATTGAACACTCATGGGCAGTGATTGAACAAGACATAAGTGTTCGTTAACTTTGGGAAGCTAGACAAAGACAGCTTAGGAATCATCCATAGTTTATTTTTCCTAAAGTATTGATCTTCTTTCCACTTTAAAAACTCTCTTCATTTTTCGGATGCCTTGACATTATACTTTGAAGCCTTAAGTATAAACTCAGGAACAACAAGATCATTGATCAAACCCTCAGGGCAGATCTCATCATGACACATGGAAGAAATTGCCAAGAAGAACTTTTAGGGTAAAATATCAATAGACTAACCAGCAACATACATAGGTGGCACTAGAAATAGAAGAGAATGACAACATACACAAGGTGGCATTAGCAAGGAGATAAAGAGGGTGACACTAGCAAAAAAATGAGGAGGGTGATAACAGCAAGTTGAACCAAAATCCCCAAACGATAACCAAGAAGATATCTCCAATAAGATGAAAAAGACCAAGAAGAACTATCCTAGAGGGGTCATAGCCACATAATTAAATAATTTAATAATTTAAACAAATAATAGTTTATAACATAAAATATTTATCGTTAAATCATAAAAATCAACAAGAAAAAAAACAAGTCAAGAGAAGGGATCCAAAGTTCTTTAGGAAAAAGAAAAGAACAAAACCAAAAACCCACGCAACAATTAAGGGGGGCATAACTGAAGCAAAGGTGGTTTCAACACAAAGTCAACAATTAAATTCTTCCAAAGTCAAGGCGGCTAACTTTCTTTAGGTAAAGCAAAAAACCAAAAATCCACACAACAATTAAAGGGGGCGTAAGTCAAGCAAGGTTGATTTCAAGACAAAGTCAACAATTAAGTTATTCTTTAATGGAAAAATGTCCACATGATTCTCATGATATTTACTTATAAGCTTTTATCATCCCAGCATAAAAGGAAGATCAATAATGTGATCATGCTCTTCTTAACTACTCCTAGGTCTCGTGGACCATCCCGGGAGAGAACGAAATCACACATTATCTCAACTTAGAACTTAAATCATAAAATAATATTAACCATTTAAATCGTCAAATAACACTAACTAAATCATAAAATAACACTAACTAAATCATAAAATAACACTAACTACTCCTAGGTCTCATGGACCATCCTGGGAGAGAATACTAACACTAACTATTTAAATCATAAAATTTTAAATTATTATAAACCAAACATCCACAACACCAACGTCCTCCCTCCCTCATCACCAACCTCAATCGAAATATGGCCCTATCCATGTACAGGGACATGCCCAAATTCGGGCCCATCTCTGTACATGGACAGGGCCATATTTTGATTGATAGATACAGCAAGCATGCAATGCTTAACATATTCGGCCATGTCCATGTACAAGGACAGGCTCGAATTCGGGCATGTACCTATACATGGACAGGGTTATTTTTGGCCATGTCCCTGTACATGGACAGGGATGAATATGGCCATGTCCATGTAAAGGTACATGCCCAAATTCGGTTATGTCCCTTTACATGGACAGGGCCATATTCAACCTTGTCCATGTATAGGGGCAGGCCCTTATTCGGGCATGTCCCTGTACATGTACAGGGCCGAATATGGCATTGTCCACACTCTAAGACTATAAAATATAAAATATAAAATCTAACTAACCATTTAATACTAAAATCTAAAATCTATGATATGTAAGTTGTAATCACTATGAAATTGATTATCAAATAAGTGTTGTCATAATAAGCTATAACACATAATTGTAAACCTATGGACCCATTTATAACACATAGCTCTTTACCTAATATGTACACCATTTTTACATAAGCTCAATGTAATCCAAGGTAAGTATAGTACAAGCAATACACTCCTTGTAATATACTTTATATCCATAACACATTTAAATCATAAATTTAAATTTATTATCTAAGCAATGAGCATAAGATACAAGAAGCATGCAATGCTTAACATATTTAGTCATGTCCATGTACAGGGATAGGCCCAAATTTAGACTTGTCCCTATACATGGTCGTGGCTATATTTGGCCCTGCCCATGTACAGGGACGGGCCTAAATTGCCATGTCCATGGACAGGGACAGGCCCAAATTCGGGCATGTCCCTGTACATGGACAGGGTCATATTCAGCTTTGTCCATGTACATGGACAGGCCCTTATTCAGGCCTCTTCCTATACATGTACAGGGCCGAATATGGCCCTATCCATGTACAGGGAAGGGCATGAATTCGGGCATGTCTCTGTACATGGACAGGGCCATATTCGGCCATGTCCATGTATAGGGACAAGCCCTTATTCGGGCATGACCCTATACATGGGAAGGGTCGATTATGGCCCTATCAACACTCTAAGACTATAAAATATAAAATATAAAATCTAACTAACAATTTAATACTAAAATCTAAAATATTTAATCTAAAATCTAAAATTTGTGATATGTAAGTTGTAATCACTATGAAGCTGATTATCAAATAAGTGTTGTCATAATAAGCTAGAACACATGCATTAACTCTGTATAAAAAAGGTTAATTGTAACCCTATGGACCTGTTTATAACACATATCTCTTTACCTAATGTGTACACCATTTTTACATAAGCTCAATGTAATCAAAGGTAATTATAGTACAAGCAATACACTCATTGTTATATACTCTATATCCATAACACATTTAAATCATAAAATTTAAATTCATTATCTAAGCAATGAGCATATGATACAGGAAGCATGCAATGCTTAACATACTATTCTCTGTCCATGTACAGGGAAAGGCATGAATTGCCATGTCCATGTACAAGGACAGGCCCAAGTTCGAGCATGTCCATGTACATGGACAAGGCCATATTCGACCTTGTCCATGTACAGGGACATGCTCTTATTCAGGCATGTCCCTTTACATGTAGAGGGTCGAATATGGCCATGTCCATGTACAGGGAAAGGCATGAATTCGAACTTGTCTCTGTACATGGACAAGGCCATATTTGGCCATGTCCATGTATAGGGACAGGTTCGCATTCGGGCATGTCCCTATACATGGACAGGGCCGAATATGGCCCTGTCAACACTCTAAGACTATAAAATATAAAATCTAACTAAAAATTTAATACTAAAATCTAAAATCTATGATATGTAAGTTGTAATCACTATGAAGTTGATTATCAAATAAGTTTTTTCATAATAAGATAGAACACATACATTAACTATGTATAAAAGAGGTTAATTGTAACCCTATGGAATTGTTTATAACACATAGCTCATTACCTAATATGTACACCATTTTTACATAAGGTCAATGTAATCCAAAGTAATTATAGTACAAGCAATACACTCCTTGTAATATACTCTAAATCCATAACACACCTTATGAATCAAACCCATGATGTTCAAAGTAGATAGGGTATACTTAGCTATTATGGATCTACTTATGAGACCTAATCATTGTTTAGTGAAGCTAGCATAATTACAGATATTACATATTATTAATCACATATAGTATAATGATTACAATATTGTTTTCCATAAGCTGGTATTGGAGTATGAGGTATAGTAGTAAGAAATGCACAACAACAAGCATGCAATGCAATGCGCAACAGATACAGCAAGCATGCAATGCTTAACATATTCGGCCATGTCTTTGTACAGGGACAAGCCCGAATTCGGGCATGTCCTTGTACACGGACAAGGCCATATTCGGGCATGTCCATGTACATGGACAAGGCCATATTAACCCCCACCCGATTATTTTTCCAAAAATTTCAAAATATGTGATGCCTTCCAAGATTCACGAAAATTTTCCAATGGGGAAATATAAAGACCTCATTAATAGTGGAAAATTTGTTACTATTTTGTTTGCACTAGCTCCCTCTAGAGTTATGAATTGTTAGGTAACAAATATTTCAAGCTTTACTTGCAATCGATTGTTACATCAAAAAATTACTCGCGTTGCAACATAAACAAATGAATAATTTAAATAATTACTTAGATTATAACATGAATAGTCTTTTATACCAAAGGGTGACTATGGAATGGTCAAACTTAAAATTTTAACAACTCAAAACGGGATGTTCTCATAGTAGTAGAAAATCATATAAGCCACATTTAAGAGGCCAATTCCAATGGGATCTTCTTTGAACATGACTTATT
>SNQJ01S0053870.1:16368-32761 GCA_010110895.2 Picea sitchensis
ATACCTAGTACATTCTAGCAAGTGCGAATATATGTGTTGATTTCAAACACTTGTATAATCAATCAAGTAGGGGTCATTGAGGTATACCCACTGTTGAGTGTGAGGGAACCTAGCACTGATCATTGAAAGCCCCAAGGTACTATACTGGTCTATAAACCTCGTTCCCAAAGAAAACGAGTCATATTCGATACAAAGATATTTGTTGGAAGGACAACATTAAGGCACTGATCATCAACCAAAACAGTAAAGTATCAATAACACGAAATAATTTGAAGGTCTTGTACAATAACTAGAAAGAAGACACCACCAAGTACGATTTCCAAATGCAATAGATGAAAAAATCCATAAGGAATATCCTCTAAGAAACAACCAATAATGAAAATCACTATTAGAGGTGAGGCATTTCACTAATAAGGAAAATGTAATCCAAGGTACATCATGAATCTCATTAGAAAACCTACCAATGAGAAGGAAATAATGAGTCCTTCCATACTGGCATGCGAAAAAGTATTGGTCATGTTGATGAACTGAGAACAAATTGACATAGGGAAGGTTAACATGGATGAACAAGAAATATGGAAGAATGCTTGACACATGGTATTAAATTCCCCTGGAAATAGGCATGACATAATGGTGACTTGGGGTAGAAATTAATTCCAAAAGAGACCAATGATATAAACCATCAACACATGAGGCATTGAGGTGTTCTCCATAAGGATTGGAATAACAACCAATTGGAGGAGTCAAAACTCATAATCATGGTACAACTCCCAAGGAAAGACTAAAATTGTACTATAAATAACTAAATCAAATAGGTGCTCTGTTCAAGGGTGACATAGACTGATCACTACCACATAGATACATGGATTATATAGATCTTGATTCCCCCCCCTCTTTTCATAAATATTTGTTTTTATTTTATTTATTTATTATTTTATATATATTGGAATGGTTTGAAAAATAATAAAACAATACCATAATATAGTGGATAAGAGGAGTGTCATAAGACATGAAACTATGTTCCAAACATATGGAATAAACCTGTATAAAAATAAAATTAGAAAAATGGTGTTGTGAAGGATATGGACACTTGAAGCATGTCTCGTCTAAGTATAGGGTTCAAAATGGGTAATAGATAAAAATGGTGAGCAACAAAAGCAAATGCAATGGAAATAAGCAGTATGTGACAAAGCATTAGGCATAAGTGTGCAAGCAACAATAAGCAACACAAAAGCAAATCAAACAAAATAACAATAGCCCACTAAGGAATAACTAGAAAAAGATGAAGAGTCATGTGGTTTCAAACTCATTGTCATGGTAGGACTAAATGGGCTCCCAAGCCCGTGCCAAATACTCATGATGGGCACCAAAAGGAAACCAAGGTTCTAACTAAGGCAACCCAAGATAGGTGCCTAGGCTCTACCACTCAAACTATGACAAACAATGTATAAGAACGAGTTGAATGTCGCAACTTAGAGGGGTAGATCCTAAGGCATAATAATGCAGAAGAAGACTAACAATGCAAATTGTAAGGAAAAATACATATACTTACATGCTAGTTGAGAATTATTTACCTCAAAATCATTAAAAGTTGACATAAATGTCACTTCACTAATTCCATAGACCTACAAACTTTCAAAATCAAGTTCCCTAGGATTAAATATGCTCAATAACAAAAAATTGACATGAAAAACGGTGCAAAATGGTATTTGATATTGCAAAATGTGGTAAATTTTTTGATTGAATAGGTGAAAAAGTCATTTTTACCATATTATTTCTAAAAATTTACCAAATTGAGTGAAAATACCAAAATTTTACCCCAAACTTTGACAACATATTTCAAGAGCATCAATTGATCGATTTTTGATTTCATCTAGACTAGGCACTCCACAATCTCCTACTCTAGCATTTTATTACGAGCTTTTTCATTTTTATTTTTTTTTACCATTATGGAGCTATTTCAAATTTGTGGTCTATGTGCTCATGGGTATCCTTCTTGCAGATCACAAGAAGACAACCTTGCTTGTGAATTCCTTGAAGGATAGGTGCAAGTGCACACAACTGTCACAAGATAAGTCATGAGCCCTCCTCAAAAAATGAAAAAAACTAAAAATATTGAATTATTACTAGGTTCTAAAAAAATTCATTGGTCCTGTAGGAATATTCAAACTGGTTATTACATGGAGAGAAAGAGAGCATGAGGAGGGAAATGATATTTCCCTTGGGGACCAAATAGTTCTAGATGCCCTACGATATTGTGGACTTCTGAACTTCTTCAAATGTCCATATATGTGGACTCGAAACTAGCTACTGTAGAGGTTGGTAGGATATCGGGATCCCAATCCAGATGCATTTTAGCTAGACAATGAAACCTTGATGATATTTACTTCTTGATTGGATTATCCTGGTGAGGTGAGTTTGTGATCTTGAAAGGAGGTGGTAGATGGGATCCAATTGTCACTATTATGGATTATATTGATACTTGTTGTGTTTTGAGGATGCACAAAGTAACTAGGTTCTCATTGGTGCCATTCAGAACTTGAGCCTCAAAACCATCATGTTGACTATTACATGGATGGCAGGGACCGCAACACCAGACCCAACTTCACATGCATTGATGCACTATGGCAGAGAGTGCCTCAATTCGACAATCTTTGATTGGTCCACGGGTCTTTATCAACATAAATATCCAAATTACAACTTGTAGACTAGAGAGGAAGACTCAACTTTGGGTGTGGGAGTATTTTTTTATTTTTTATTTTCTTGGAGAGGCTCCTAGTGATGCACCCACCCATATCTATACCATTTACTAGGCCGAGAGAGTCAAAGACAACCAAATGGATGGATCTTATGTATAAACTAGGGGAAAGCCATGTTACCAAAGCCTTGTCGAATGAGTTTTTTTGACTGGTGGTCAAGTAGTTAGTATGCATTGAGGACTACCCATATGCAATGATTGTCTTTTGACAAGATCTTGAGTTAGCATTGCCCCTTGGAGTCCAATGGAGATCCATTGGTAAGAACACTTTTCAATATTTTCAAGTATATTTTAATGTTTTTGTATTTTAAAATTATTTAACTTTTAGGGTTTTGGAGATATATAATTTTTTAGTATGTAATATCATTAACAAAATGTTTAGTGAGGATAAATATGTAGGTCTAGTTCATTTACATGTTTTGTCTAGGAATCGTTGTATAGGTAGAGATGACTAGCCTACATGAGGAGTGGATGCCACATAGACAACAATAGTACTTTGAGAGGTTCAACAAGACCTTGAGGGATTGACCGTTGAGGCGATGCTGACACATCTAGAGGAGATCCAAGAGATGCTACAGTCATGTGGTGTGAGTGCCATAACCATGAACATAACAACTCATATGCCAATTAGCCATAGAGGTCATATGCGTAGGATTCTGAGGACTCTGATCTCAAGGATTAGTAGGATTCTAAGGACTCTGATCTCAAGGATTCAATCATGTTATTGCTAGTTTCGTTGTACCCAGGGAAATCGTCATAAATCACAGTACCCATTTGAAAACATGATGATGATGGAGTTAGTACCTAAGTTGGTTTTCTGCTAAGGAAATTCATCTCCGTATTATCCTGAGGAAAACTGTCAAGTAGAATCCCTCAATAAGGTTTTGAAGACTATGCTCCAAAGGACGGTTGATAAGAACAAGCCTAACTGGAATTTGATGCTATTTTCAATTCTAAATCCATTGTATTTACAAATCTAAATCATAAAAGTCTTACCATTGTTTGCAAAAGTTAGCGTGGCTTCTGCATGTTACCCACCATTTTGGCACATGGAAAATTTGCCAACACGTCAGGGATTTGGCAATGTGAAGGTTTTATTAAAAAGGGGCGTGTTCCTACAAAGGGAGAAGCATACGTTGTCCTGTTAAATGTCAACTGCTGGGCACAACTTTGGTTATATTTTGTTGGGAGAAATTCTTGGGAAATTATATTCACTTGTGAAAGTATATTATTAGTGTGAGAAGCGTTATCGAAAAAAATCCGATGGATGCTTGTGTGTTACAAAAGGCGTGCAATACGAGTTAGCTCAGAACTGGGACATAAAGCAACTGTTGTATATGACCGATCTCCAGGATTTTCTTCATCCTACACAACTATAGGAGAAGCATGAGTTATTTTGCAGATTGAACAAGGCTATTGCAAATCCACTTGGCATCCATGACTGTTGCAGTAATGGTGACATAGTAGATCAAGAAATGCAGGTTGTTTATGTAACATAAGATGCAACAAATCAAGCCACCATGACTGATGGAACCGACACTTGAGATTCGAGAGCAACAGATTGTGATATCACTTGTGATGCATTTAATAAACAAGAGAAAAAATCAACCCCACAAAGGATGGAGTACACCCTTGTTAGTAATCATGTGGGCACAATAGACAATTGATCCGCAAAATTTTGAGAATGAAATGAAGGTAGAGATATAACAATGAAATATACAGAGATATTGCAATAAACACAGAGATACAATAATAGTAATGCACAATTTTTATTAATGAGAGAATGCACAAAAACTGTAAAATTATAGAGTGATTGACTCCCTAGAATGGTGGTTGCTTATATTTGAGAAGAGATGTGATGACTACGCTCGCAAGAAGATAATGATGATTACAATGAAGCTCTAGAAGCATTTTTAATTTAAAAAAAATTCAAAACCCTAACCCCGGAAGATGAAACACCAAAAGGTTTGCGGCCCCGATGGGGGTAGTTGGTATGTCAACTTCCCAAGGGAGCAAATTTTGCATATGATCTCTTTTTGGGGTGAACGATAGCTCGTTTGAAAGGTCTATCCTACAATGTGACTATGGTAGGCCCATAAAACATTGTTTAGGGCCTCAAAACGACCCTGGAAGTTTAGGACCCGAAAAGTTGTAGAAAAACTGCCAAGGTGGAAACCCCTGTTTTGAGCTAGTGGAATAGGTGGGTGGCCATTGATTTATGCCTGGATCAACAATCAAGGTCATGAAGATGATGAGAGCATCTCATTAAATGAAAAGATACCAACACTTATTCTGAACATCACTAGATGGACTCCAAATGAATTCAACATTATTTTGGAGGTATCAAATATGTATGATGGGTGTGTGGTTGCAATTTCAAAAGAAACATTAGAACCATATTAGAATTGAAACAATCTCAGACTAGCACCTGATTTGCAGACTTGTTGACAACAGTAAATTATGGGTGTCAAATCATTCAGAGAGTACCAGATTTGTTGGGAAATATTTTGGGTTGTGCTGGTAAGAATCAAGTGTAGATTCTATGCTCTCATCTAAATGATAATGCACATCATGACTAAAACATTCGACCTTTGAAATTTTCCCCCGAGTTGAAGGCACAAAGAAGCTAGTTTTTTGCCCAACAGACCCAAGAAAGTCTGAAGAAATTAAGTTTTGTGTATATATATAAGTGTGCAAACCTTTCACCAAAAAATCTTCTTGAGCTGACCTCTTAGTAAGAATGGAAAGGGCCGACTTGAATGTACATTTAGGGCTTGAGGCCAAGATTTTGATTAGATTTGAGGAATTTTCTTGCACAATATTGAAGAGGTCTCTTTGTTTGAATTAAGGGCATGTTCCCTTATAATTTGTTTTGACCATGATTTGAATATTGTTCTAGCATTGAAGGCCCACTTGTCACAACTGAGGGAAATATAAAGGACTCACTTGCATATCTGCTTACATGAAGCGCATGGGAGACCCATCATTTGGGGATTGAGGGTGGAACGATCAATTTGGAAGCCAATTGATCCATGTTTAAGGATGATCGATAATTGGATGTGCACACTTTGGGGATCATGGAAGGGCCTTTGGAGGTTGGATGATACGCCGACACCTCCATTTTCCCTTAATTTGTGTAAATTGGTCAATTTTGAGGGATTTTCCCCCCTTGATTTTGTAAAGTGGCTTGAAGAAGCCTAAATTTGTATAATTTAGATTAATAATTGTAAGAAGGGGGCCTTTTTGCCCCTCCATAGGCTAGATTAGGGGATTTTATCCTTAAAAAATTAATATTTTGTTTTGAAGCACCTCCTTTACAAATAGAGGTGCACTTCCTCTCATTTTGACACAACAACTTGAGGGAGAAATCCCTTAAGAGGTATAAAATTTTCTAAAATTTCTTAGACCATTTTTGTCTTGGATTGATGTCTTGGATTGAGGATTAACGAATTTTGTGGATGCTTTTCTTGTTTTGGTAGATCTTTCATGAAAATAAGGTTTCTTTAGGAATAGTGAATTGGATGAGTAAGTCTTCTTCTTCAATTTTAAGTGTTGCTTCTTGGAATATTTTGATGTATTCTCTATTAAAGGCATAATAGTGGCATATTGTCTTTATCTCCTTGGAAAAAAATTGCTAGAAACTCTAAGGAAGGATTATAAGTCGATATCCCCTTCCCTTGTTGGTCCATCTAAATTTATTGAAGCATAAAGAGGTTGAGCTAAGGATTATAAGTTGATATCCCCTTAGCCTTGTTCTTGAGGTTGAAACCTAGGGTTTATAAGTTGATATAATCTATGGTTTAGCCTAGTTCCATTGGATCTTGTTGCTATAGGTTGGAGAAGAAGTAAAAAACACCTTGGGTTTATAAGTCGATATCCTCAGGGTTTGTTTTCTAGAAGGTTTGGCTTGGGTTTATAACTCGATAACCCTAATTATTCATCTTCAAGCTTTCTCTTGCCTTTAACAAGCTCCCATCTTCTCGTTTTGACTCCATATTCCCAATGAAAATACATTGACCTCTAGACCTCCAACTACTTTCTTCTATACCCTAAAGCTTACCCAAAAACCAATTTTCCTAGACTCACTCTCCATATCATCTTGAGATACATTTCCCTAAGTCCCAACAATCTAAAACCAGGGAAAGCCCTTGAGACGGAGGAGAGAAAGCCTGAAGTGAAAGAGGGATTGGTGAGGTGATAGTGATCTTCCTCTTGGTTACAAAAAATCACACTTGATATTTCACACTTCATCTCTATAAGTGCGAGTTTGTGTGATAACACGACTCACTTAATAAAGTACTCAACCACCACAATGATGTACTCGTGATCATCGATGGACGCTGGATGACAGATCATAAAATCAATCCCCCACTTAGCGAAGAGGAAAACAATAACTAGAGGGTATAATGGATCAAGGTTGACATGCATTTTCTTAGTAAACACTTGGAAAGGATGACACTTCTTAACCACTTCCATGCAATATTTAAAAATTGACAGCCAAAAGTATCCTATGCATAATATTTTCTAGGTTGTTTCCATCCCATACATATGACCACCACATGCGCCATAGTGACAATAATTTAATACCTCTACCTCCTCATGAACCAATCACCGATGAAAAATCAAGTCAATCCCATGATGATATAATGTGTCATCAATAATGAGGTAATTCCTAGCTCGGTGGAAAATAGGCTGACACTCATCATGAGATAGGTGATAAGAAAACCATTGAGTTTGGAGATACAAAAGGATGTATCCATACCATGGATCACTGGAGGCAATGGATAATGGATTTTAATCTAGTAAGGACTCATTCTCAGTAGGATTCTCATTGTCCTAGGGAAACTCCAACATCAAGTTAGCAAAAGCCAATGATTTCTTCAACTTGGATGATGCAAATTTCAAATCAAACTCTTTCAATATAACAATCCATTTGGAATACTTGTCCTTGATTATTCGTTGGGTCAAGAAGTGTTGCATGGGATTATTATTTGCAATAACAATCGTTTATCACATAAGAATGTAATGTCAAAGTTGTTGGATAGATGCACCACTGTTAGGACCAACTTCTTTCCATGGGAATATTGCAATTTTGGTCCAATAAGCCCTTTGCTAAGGTAATATATCACATGCTACCAATGTGACTCATCCACCTGAACCAAAACCATGCCAATGGTTGATTCAAATGCCACAATATATAATAGGAAATCCTTGTTGTAGCTTGAGGTACTTAGCAATGGGGTAGACATACATTTTTTTTTTCAAAGCATCGAATGAGCGTTGTGATTGATCATCCCACATAAACCAAACTCCCTTCTTCAAAGGTTCATGAAAATTTTTGTGATCTTGGCATAATTTGTGATGAACCATTGCAAACATTTTGCTTTCCCTTGCAATTTTGAAACTAACAAATATTGCGCGAGGGAGGCAATTGTAGTATTGCCTCAACCTTGAATGGATACACCATGATCCCACACTTGAACATGATGAAACCAAATAATATCCTAAACAAGACACAACATATTCATTTATGAGGGTTCAATATAATCTTATATTACTTGAATATTTCAAACACAATACACAAGTGAGCTGGATGGTCAGATCTTCTCTTTGACTTAGTAGCTAGGTCATTTAGATAAGATTTGATGATATGTTTAATGTTGTGAAAACGTATGACATGGCCTATTGAAATGTGGCTCCAAAATTTTTAATACCAAATGATATTTTCTGATAAGATAACACACCCAAAGGAAAAATGAAGGTAGTCTTATGCTAGACTTCTTGATGGATCTAAATCTGGTTATAGCCAGAAAATCCATCCATAAAAGAAAATATTTCATTATTGGCACTTTCATCAATGATTTGATTGATGAATGACATTGAGTAATTTTCTTTTAGGTATCCTTTGTTCAAATCGTAAAAACTGGTATAGATGCAGATTGTCCCCTGCTTTTTGTCAACAAGGACCAGGTTAGACACCCATTTGGTAAGGGGAACATGATAGATGAAGTCAACTTTCAACAACTTCTCCACCTTTGCCTTTTAAAGGTGGATTTTCTTGGATTAAATGGTCATAGCTTCCACTGAACAAGCTTATCATTGATGTAAGTATTGATTTCATGTTCGATAATCTAGGAATCAATGTCTGACATTTCTTTGTAAGATTAAGTAAAGGCATTGCAAAAATCCTTGAAGAGAGTAGTATAGCTTTGAATTTCATCTAGAGAATAACCAACTTTGATCAAGATGTTTTTAATGTTATCAAGTTTTACAGAGATATCAATTAGCATAGTCTTAGAAATATTCACCATATTTCCTTCCACATACACATAATGTGCAGGGAAGGGATTTTGATATCAGTCAAAATCACCATGCACGGCGAGATCCTTATCTCCAACCTCCATTTGATCCAACCTAGTAAGAAAATATGAATGATGATGCATGTCTTCCCATGGTCTCTCAGAACAATTAATTGCCTTCAAGATAATCTTGTCTAAATGAAATATTCTATTTAAGAAATATTACGAGTTGGGGGGCCGAGGGGTGGTTGAAGGCCGTCAGATATGATGAAAATTGATCATACTCCTCCTAAGGGGACTTATTCTGATTAGAGTTTGTGGAGGCCATTTGAATGGATTGGTAAGAGGATTCAATCATAGATAATGGAATGACCTAGCCTACATATCTAGTCCTTGAATCAAAAGTTGACGAGTTTGGCACAATCCATGGGTCTTCTCCAAAATAGGAAAGTTTAAAGGGGATTGATCAGGACGGCACATATTTCTCCGCGAAATATGACATTTGAAAAGGCATTATAGATTCAAAGGTGACTAAAGAAATCACATATAGAGGCAAAGAGGCTAAATAACCAATTGGTGGAGTGAGAGAAAAGGTACCCATAAGGGATGAGTCCTTGAACATCCCCACACCAACATTTTAGTCTCACCTTGGAATTACCCACCATTGGAACATTTGACCCAATGGTAGAAGAAGGATGAGGATACAATAAGGTAATTGGTCAATAGTGATGATATTCCACTAGTGAGGGAAACAAATCACTTGAAACACCAAAGACACAACATCTGCATTGCATATGTCCAACTTTGTCCTAGTAAAAGGTTGTAGTTTAAAGGAGCATCAATGAACTCAACTTATACTGAAACAAATTTACCCCCCATGTCAATTGGAAGGAAATAGATAATTCGATGGGGTTTGAATGAATGACCATCAAATGATTTTAACTTAGTGGCCAAAGAAACAAGCTTGGGAGAACCTAAAGTTCTCCAACATGATAGGGACATGACACAAGTGGAATCCCCTTCATCCACCACACACTTGAATATGGTCGTGCTACATGAAGATAATTGGATTTGAAAAGTGATGTGGTGGGGAAGCCTAGGTTTCGATTGGTCAAGGTCAAAAGTTGTTAAATGAGTGTTAGAAAGGTTGATCCCACCAACACTATTCAACAATTCCTTTCTCTATGGAAGGAAACTTTGAAGGACTTCCAATATGGACATGGTGTAAAGTGCTCGGGCTGAAACCTATACAATGGTATAACTATGGGTAGCCCTGGCATTTGGATTATGCATCAAACTTTGTAAAATGGACTTTGAGGGATGAGCCATAATATCAATTGATGTATTCTCTATTTGAAGAGGGCTATTCAATTGTCACATGTGTGAATCCTTCTAGAAATTGACATCCTTCTCACACATATAGATATTGGCATTCGATGCACTGCCCCCTTCCAGAGGGACACCCTAATTTCCCCCTTATGGGGGTGCAAGGTTTCTAGGATTTCTAGCAACCATTTGCTGCCCTTGTGGAGGGAAGGGATTATTAAGTACAAAAGGTAGATGTTGTGTCTCCTACTAAGCCATCCATCATTGAACTTCCTCTAACTTGGAAAATTTGTGAGTAAGATTATTTCCTTTAAGAATATTTCAAGGGAACTTCCCCTTCTTTTTCTCTTTTTGGCCCTCAACAACATTATTTGTTGTAGGCCCTTGGCCAAAATTATGATTTTTATTTTTACCTTTCCTTTTTCCTTTGGGATGCTAGATTCTCTTTGGATATGTTGTTTGGACCGATGGACATTGGAGGTCTAGGTGGGACATAAGGCACTTCGAGTATACTACATAGACATAGGTGGGTTAGAGTATAAGGACACTTATCCCATCTAATTAATCACTTGTTTGGTTGCAACATTTCCAATAGAACCAGTCACACCTTTGACATGAGGTCCCGAAATAGGTTTTTTAGGATCAATGTCTGACCACAACCTTGTATATCATTTTTGAATGGGAATATACCAAGTCTAATTATTATGTTTTCAAAATGACTTCCTCCTCGGTCACTGCCCCTGAAAGAGAAACGTCTTTAGTAATACTTGACAATAAGGATTTTACAAACCAATTTACTAATAAATTATTAGAGATCTCAACTCTTCTCATTCAATGTTTTTTCCTCCACTCATGAATATGATATAAGATGTCAATAGAGTTATTCTATTGTAGTGATGTTAGGAGCTCTTTTCTTGTCTTGTAGTGGATTGACAGCTGAAAGTGTGTTAAGAAGGCAATTGCCAAGGATGAGAAATTGTTGTGGGATGCATGTGGAAAATCAATGTACCACTTTGTTGCATCCCCTATCAAGGTGCACTAGAAAATACGTAAGTAGAGGGTGAATTCATGAAGGTGGGTAACACTTTCGTGAGAATCGGGTCTCCAAAATTCCGAAAGACCTTTTTTCGGCTGAAAGTGCTATTTTTTTGGCCGAAACATGTTTCGGCTGAACCTTTGAACGTCAAATCGAACGATACCGTGACGACGCCCTCGATTTTCATGTACAATTTTAGCCGGATGAATATTTTTCATCCAGTAACATCTTTTTGGCCAAAAGATATTCCAGTCGAAATAATCTTTCGGCCAAAGGAAATTTCCAGCCGAAATAATCTTTCAACCGAACAAAGGTTTATATATTACCCGCACATCGCACATGTTATATGTAATGTCCCTTTCCAAATAGGAGCTCCATAGAGGAGGCTTAATGGTCTAAACCGTCTTGTTAGACTATAGCCAAGGCCAAAGAGGGGTAAACTGGGTTACTAGAGGTCACTCCAATCACATGTGTTATATTCAGAAAGTGACATTGAGCTAAAAAGGTTTAAAAGCGCTTTTAAGTCATTATGAGCTAAAAATAGAAGTCAACAGTGAATTAGGGTTTCAATAGTGATTTAGGGTTTTGGAATTCAACAATGAATTAGGGTTTCAACATGATTTAGGGTTTCAACATGATTTAGGGTTTTGGAAATCTATAAAGGAAGGGTCATCGACCTAATTCATTATTATGTAGATTATGACTTGTCATTGAGGGGAAGAGGAGCATCTCAGGAGAGATAGTTCATTGGATTCTAGGAGGAAGACACCAGTTGGATGATTTTGGTGTTGAGAGACATACCCTAGTCAATAGGGAGATCATTCATGTCTTCCATCATTCTTTAGCAGCAGTTACACAGTGTTCAACAACAAGGGAACATTCATCCAGAGTGAGGGCATAGCTTCTGAGAGGGTTTTTAGTCGACTTATCCCATCCAGGGAGAATTCCTAGATTTCCCTCCGACCCATTTGAGAGGAAGGCAAGGCACATATTTTTCCTAGTTCCTCGTTAGATTTCGACAGAGGAATCAACTGGGGCGCATTTTCTAGACTTGGACGTGCGACACTTTTGGTGGATACATTTGGGGTTCCAGAACGAGCATCATGCCATATTCAGGGAAACCCTTTCGACCCATTTCCCAATAGACCAAGGCGGTCATTTTGAGACACATCTTGTCCGATTCCGATGGTGCAATCACTAGGACGCATTTTCCAGAGAAAGAGGGGCACATTCCCCCAGGGGGATCCATCCAGGGTCCAAAATCACCAGCAGAAGGGTCTGACAGTTACCAGTACTGAGGACTAGAGCAGGGCACGTCATTTGGGACAGTTTCCATGCCATTCCGAGAAGTACAACTCCCAGGGTGGACTTTCTAGACTTCCAACAGTTATCGTTAGAGCTGCCATAGTCCCAACACATCCATTGATTCTGTAGTGCTCCCATATTTCGGGTATTATCTTTTAGTTGCTTATTTTTTATTTTGGCTAAGATCCTTTGTCTGTTGATCTAGTCGAGTATTGTCAGTTTATTCAGCTGCATTCGACCATTTTGTAATCCACAGAGATATCATAATATAAAATTTTCAGTCCTTTGTCGCATTTGTTATTTGTATGATCATTTATATGCTGTAAATGATTAATCCTACACACACATTAGCAACATTTCCTAGACTAGCCAAGTCAAGAACATTACATTATAATTTTCCTGAATTGTTGGCTAGTTGATACCGTTTGGTGTTTGGTGTTGCACGTCGTTGCTGTAGGCGGGCGGACGAGTGGTCTGGTGGACGTTGGAGCTGCGGGCGGTTGGTCCAGGTACATTTAGATTAGGAAATTTAAATTGATAGTGTAAAATTGTTTGTTAAAAATTAGAATTTAAATTTATGTTTAAAATGTTGACTGGGCCATATTCGGCCCTGCCCATGTACATGGACTTGCTTGTTTATCTGATATTTTTGATCATACATGCTTTATTGAGATCATGTTAGTAAGGGCTATGTTATCCTATTCAACTTAACCAATCTCTTACCTATGATATGCTTAAGCTTCACTTGTTATGTCCTTATTCAAACCCATAGCTATCTGTGCTTTATCTGAATAAGATGTACACACCATATACGTAGTTTCCCTAATAAAGGTAATATAACTAAAATCAATACTAATACTGATAATAATCAAAGCACGTAAGCTATCGTAATAACATCTTGATCTTAACTAATATGGAAACACACCATGTATAGCTTTATGCTCTCTTGTTGTAATTCAAAGTATGAGATGTAGTGTGACTTATAATTCTATGTTATTATTACTACCATTGACCTTTATTCTAGTGAACACAGTAACAAATAACACATAATAGGAGTCAATTTGGTAGGTATAGGTGATAGACATGAACTAATCCCGTTACAACTAACATAAACATATTGTTTATATGGTATAGATACTAGTAATACCAGACCCGAGAAATTGTCTGAGATTTACCGGTGAATATGGTAACATATGAACAAGGGGAATCAATATGCATACTCTGATTCATAGTGATATAGATAATAGCCATAGTATTCCATGGAGATCATACAAAGATTACTAGCCTATACCTTAGACTCAGACTCTACACTCTTACCTATATCGTAATATTCACATAACTCATATGGGTAATATATGAAGCCGATTCCATTTCTTTAGCTCTCACTTAATCAGAGTAAGTAAAACCCATCTGTATTGGATAAGAGTATACCCTTTGTAAGAACCTTGTTAATGATGCTACTAGTATAGTTATAGTGTTTCTTATAGTAATAACTCTATTTACACTATTCAATATGAGTAATAAGGATAAGGAATCCCATAATATATGATAGTTATAACATGTGGAATTGATATAGAAGAGTACTGGTCACTATGCTCATATAACTAGGATCGATAGTAATACAGTGTGACCATGACTGTGCTTATATTACATAAATATGATAGGTCTCTGCTTCTGTTAGCTTATGAGCTTTAACTATCCTATGCCTAATCTGATTCCATTGTAATTCTCTGAATCATTCGTATAACTTGGAGCTAAGCTAGGCATCACTCTTAGTTATAGTGTACATACTAGTTTATCAATACATTTAGTTTACATGATAGAGAAAGAGTGTGAACAATGAAGTTACTTGGATATGTATAGTATTCAATCTTAACCCTATGCTAATCTATAGTTTATTCCGTAATTAGTAAGGATCAAGCATACTGTGTACAACTTATCGAGGTTACTTACTTGTTACTCTTCCATAATTAGCTAGTATGAAGCTTCATGTATTATCGCAATATCAAGGGTAATCATTCTATTCATAACAATGAGCTATAATACAATGAACATACATAATTCATAGACTATCTGAATCATAGAAGCATTACCATTAGTTAATACGGATCCATATTACTTATATATGTAATGGTATACAACTTATCATACGTGTTATTACTAATATATAATTACATATACCATATCTAAGATTTTAGTAATAGACGTGATTACAATACCATCTTTAAGCTGAGTTACAATACCATGTATTCTCCCTATAAGTGTATGTTTCCCATTAATTACAACATAGTGATTAGTGCATTAGCTAGTCTAACAAGCTCAGTATCATGGAAACAATAGGGATAAAGTAGGTGTACAGAAACATGAATCAAACTCGTTGTAATCATTCCAGCTAACTGTATAGGGTTGAACATGATGAAGTAATGATATCATATGATATGAGACCACAACAAGCCCTGTGAACAAACTGAATTACACTACATTCTTTGCTTAGAAGTAATGCCATCATATTCAGTACATAATGACACTGATGTTGCACTCTTATTGATTAGGGTCCTATTCCTAGTATAGGATATGAATAAGACCTATACTAGTTGTGCTCATATGTTACGGGTATACACTTCTTATACCTTTTCATATTCATGGGATTGGTTCTAACTCAGTACTAATACAAATACAACAACAACCTTTACATTCAACTTATGATACTCTACTCTATGCTTCTATGATCTCAACATAATACAGGGTTATGACTCATACAAGAAGATTTGTTCATGTTCTATGATGTGTAACAAGGATAAGTATAAGCATAATATAGATAGTATTGAATCCATAGTAATAACTAAGAGTAATACATAACTAAACTGATGTGTGTTTGATATGATTTTATCTTTATTTGAGCTTACTGTATCTCCATATTAAGCTTACATGACTAACATGAGCTATGAACATAATCATAATCCAATAATGTTTGAATATGATGAATACATTCGTATAAACAACTTCACAGATAACAAATCAGTGTTGTATTGAGAATCACTACCTTTGTTTCAACATAACATAGCTTAGTTTGATCTATAATCAAGCACTGTAACCTATCTACGCAAAACATAATCACAAGCTATGGCCTATTCCAACAATTCATGTTATCTTATCATAGCATCTTCAAGCTTAGTTAACTCTATATCGGTGTAATCCAGTATTCATTGCACCACTGATATGATAGATTCACTATTTCCAGCTTTATGTACTATTGATTAGGATGAATTCGGGCCTGTCCCTGTACATGGACATGGCCGTATTCGGGCCTGTCCATGTACAAGGATAATTGAAAGTAGAAATTCTCGAATGATATTGTGCTTATATGTCCCATATAATATTATTACTCTTCCACATATTGGAAAAATGATATAAAATTTAGATTCCCATCTCCTTAACCCAACAAAGTAGATCAACTCTTTTTCCTCCACTTTTTTTCTTCCCTTGCCAACAATTATTTTTCGCATTTTCTAACCTTTTTAATGTAAATAAGTCATGTTCAAAGAAGATCCCATTGGAATTGGCCTCTTAAATGTGGCTTATATGATTTTCTACTACTATGAGAACATCCCGTTTTGAGTTGTTAAAATTTTAAGTTTGACCATTCCATAGTCACCCTTTGGTATAAAA
>SNQJ01S0053870.1:32811-43230 GCA_010110895.2 Picea sitchensis
TAAGATTATTTCCTTTAAGAATATTTCAAGGGAACTTCCCCTTCTTTTTCTCTTTTTGGCCCTCAACAACATTATTTGTTGTAGGCCCTTGGCCAAAATTATGATTTTTATTTTTACCTTTCCTTTTTCCTTTGGGATGCTAGTTTCTCTTTGGATATGTTGTTTGGACCGATGGACATTGGAGGTCTAGGTGGGACGTAAGGCACTTCGAGTATACTACATAGACATAGGTGGGTTAGAGTATAAGGACACTTATCCCATCTAATTAATCACTTGTTTGGTTGCAACATTTCCAATAGAACCAATCACACCTTTGACATGAGGTCCCAGAATAGGTTTTTTAGGATCAATGTCTGACCAAAACCTTGTATATCATTTTTGAATGGGAATATACCAAGTCTAATTATTATGTTTTCAAAATGACTTCCTCCTCGGTCACTGCCCCTGAAAGAGAAACATCTTTAGTAATACTTGACAATAAGGATTTTACAAACCAATTTACTAATAAATTATTAGAGATCTCAACTCTTCTCATTCAATGTTTTTTCCTCCACTCATGAATATGATATAAGATGTCAATATAGTTATTCTATTGTAGTGATGTTAGGAGCTCTTTTCTTGTCTTGTAGTGGATTGACAACTGAAAGTGTGTTAAGAAGGCAATTGCCAAGGATGAGAAATTGTTGTGGGATGCATGTGGAAAGTCAATGTACCACTTTGTTGCATCCCCTATCAAGGTGCACTAGAAAATACGTAAGTAGAGGGTGAATTCATGAAGGTGGGTAACACTTTCGTGAGAATCGGGTCTCCAAAATTTCGAAAGACCTTTTTTCGGCTGAAAGTGCTATTTTTTTGGCCGAAACATGTTTCGGCTGAACCTTTGAATGTCAAATCGAACGATACCGTGACGACGCCCTCGATTTTCATGTACAATTTTAGTCGGATGAATATTTTTCATCCAATAACATCTTTTTGGCCAAAAGATATTCCAACCGAAATAATCTTTCGGCCAAAAAAAATTTCCAGCCGAACAAAGGTTTATATATTACCCGCACATCGCACATGTTATATGTAATGTCCCTTTCCAAATAGGAGCTCCAGACAAGAGGCTTAGTGGTCTAAACCACCTCGTTAGACTATAGCCAAGGCCAAAGAGGGGTAAACTGGGTTACTAGAGGTCACTCTAGTCACATGTGTTATATTCAAAAAGTGACATTGAGCTAAAAAGGGTTAAAAGCGCTTTTAAGTCATTATGAGCTAAAAATAGAAGTCAACAGTGAATTAGGGTTTCAACAATGATTTAGGGTTTTGGAACTCAACAGTGAATTAGGGTTTCAACATGATTTAGCATTTTGGAATTCAATAGTGAATTAGGGTTTCAAAATGATTTAAGGTTTTGGAAATCTATAAAGGAAGGGTCAGCGACCTAATTCATTATTATGTAGATTATGACTTGTCATTGAGGAGAAGAGGAGCATCTCAGGAGAGATAGTTCAGTGGATTCCAGGAGGAAGACACCAGTTGGATGATTTTGGTGTTGAGAGACATACCCTAGTCAATAGGGAGATCATTCATGTCTTCCATCATTCTTTAGCAGCAGTTACACAGTGTTCAGCAGCAAGGGCACATTCATCCAGAGTGAGGGCATAGCTTCTGAGAGGGTTTTTAGTCGACTTATCCCATCCAGGGAGAATTCCTAGATTTCCCTCTGACCCATTTGAGAGGAAGGCAAGGCACATATTTTTCCTGGTTCCTCATTAGATTCCGATGGAGGAATCAACTGGGGCGCATTTTCCAGACTTGGACGTGCGACACTTTTGGCAGATACATTTGGGGTTCCAGATTGAGCATCATGCCATATTCAGGGAAACCCTTCCGACCCATTTCCCAATAGACCAAGGCGGTCATTTTGAGACACATCTTGTCCGATTCTGATGGTGGAATCACTAGGACGCATTTGCCAGAGAAAGAGGGGCGCATTCCTCCAGGGGGATCCATCCAGGGTCCAAACTCACCAGTAGAAGGGTCTGACAGTTACCAGTACTGAGGACTAGAGAAGAGCACGCCATTTGGGACAGTTTCCATGCCGTTCCGAGAAGTACAACTCCTAGGGTGAACTTTCCAGACTTCCAACAGTTATCGTTTGAGCTGCCATAGTCCCAACGCATCCATTGATTCTGCAGTGCTCCCATATTTCAGGTATTATCTTTTAGTTGCTTATTTGTATTCTGGCTAAGATCCTTTGTTTGTTGATCTAGTCGAGTATTGTCAGTTTATTCAGCTGCATTCGACCATTTTGTAATCCACAGAGATATCATAATATAAAATTTTCAGTCTTTTGTCGCATTTGTTATTTGTATGATCATTTATATGCTGTAAATGATTAATCCCACACACACATTAACAACGTTTCCTAGACTAGCCAAGTCAAGAACATTACATTATAGTTTTCCTGAATTGTTGGCTTGTTGATACGGTTTGGTGTTTGGTGTTGCACGTCGTTGCTGCGGGTGGGCAGACGGGTGGTCTGGTGGACGTTGGAGCTGCGGGCGGTTGGTCTAGGTACATTTAGATTAGGAAATTTAAATTGTAGTGTAAAATTGTTTGTTAAAAATTAGAATTTAAATTTATGTTTAGAATGTTGACTGGGCCATATTCGGCCCTGTCCATGTACATGGACTTGATTTTTTATCTGATATTTTTGATCATACCTTCTTTATTGAGATCATGTTAGTAAGGGCCATGTTATCCTATTCAACTTAACCAATCTCTTATCTATGATATGCTTAAGCTTCACTTGTTATGTCCTTATTGAAACCCATAGCTATCTGTGCTTTATCTGAATAAGATGTACACACCATATACGTAGTTTCCCTAATAAAGGTAATATAACTAAAATTGGTACTAATACTGATAATAATCAAAGCACGTAAGCTATCGTAATAACAACTTGATCTTAACTAATATGGAAACACACCATGTATAGCTTTATGCTCTCTTGTTGTAATTCAAAGTATGAGATGTAGCGTGACTTATAATTCTATGTTATTATTACTACCATTGACCTTTATTCTAGTGAACACAATAACAAATAACACATAATAGGAGTCAATTTGGTAGGTATAGGTGATAGACATGAACTAATCCCATTACAACTAACATAAACATATTGCTTATATGGTATAGATACTAGTAATACCAGACCTGAGAAATTGTCTAAGATTTACCGGTGAATATGGTAACATATGAACAAGGGGAATCAATATGCATACTCTGATTCATGGTGATATAGATAATAGCTATAGTATTCCATGGAGATCATACAAAGATTACTAGCCTATACCTTAGACTCAGACTCTACACTCTTACCTATATCGTAATATTCACATAACTCATACGGGTAAGATATGAAGCCGATTCCATTGCTTTATCTCTCACTTAATCAGAGTAAGTAAAACCCATATGTATTGGATAAGAGTATACCCTTTGTAAGACCCTTGTTAATGATGCTACTAGTATAGTTATAGTGTTTCTTATAGTAATAAATCTATTTACACTATTCAATATGAGTAATAAGGATAAGGAATCCCATAATATATGATAGTTATAACATGTGGAATTGATATAGAAGAGTACTGGTCACTATGCTCATATAACTAGGATCGATAGTAATACAATGTGACCATGAATGTGCTTATATTACATAAATATGATAGGTCTCTTCTTCTGTTAGCTTATGAGATTTAACTATCCTATGCCTAATCTGATTCCATTGTAATTCCCTGAATCATTCGTATAACTTGGAACTAAGCTAGGCATCACTCCTACTTATAGTGCACATACTAGTCTATCAATATGGTTAGTTTACATGATAGAGAAAGAGTGTGAACAATGAAGTTACTTGGATATGTATAGTATTCAATCTTAACCCTATGCTAATCTATAGTTTATTCCGTAATTAGTAAGGATCAAGCATACTGTGTACAACTTATCGGGGTTACTTACTTGTTACTCTTTCATAATTAGCTAGTATGAAGCTTCATGTATTATCACAATATCAAGGGTAATCATTCTATTCATAACAATGAGCTATAATACAATGAACATACATAATTCATAGACTATCTAAATCATAGAAGCATTACCATTAGTTAATACGGATCCATATTACTTATATATGTAATGGTATACAACTTATCATACGTGTTATTACTAATATATCATTACATATACCATATCTAAGATTTTAGTAATAGACGTGATTACAATACCATCTTTAAGCTGAGTTACAATACCATGTATTCTCCCTATAAGTGTATGTTTCCCATTAATTACAACACAATGATTAGTGTATTAGCTAGTCTAACAAGTTCAATATCATGGAAACAATAGGGATAAAGTAAGTGTATAGAAACATGAATCAAACTCGTTGTAATCATTCCAGCTAACTGTATAGGGTTGAACATGATGAAGTAATGATATCATATGATATGAGACGACAATAAGCCCTGTGAACAAACTGAATTACACTACATTCTTTGCTTAGAAGTAATGCCATCATATTCAATACATAATGACACTGATGTTGCACTCTTATTGATTAGGGTCCTATTCCTAGTATAGTATATGAATAAGACCTATACTGGTTGTGCTCATATGTTACGGGTATACACTTCTTATACCTTTTCATATTCATGGGATTGGTTCTAACTCAGTACTAATACAAATACAACAACAACCTTTACATTCAACTTATGATACTCTACTCTATGATTCTATGAGCTCAACATAATACAGGGTTATGACTCATACAAGAAGCTTTGTTCATGTTCTATGATGTGTAACAAGGATAAGTATAAGCATAATATAGATAGTATTGAATCCATAGTAATAACTAAGAGTAATACATAGCTAAACTGATGTGTGTTTGATATGTTTTTATCTTTATTTGAGCTTACTGTATCTCCATATTAAGATTACATGACTAACATGAGCTATGAACATAATCATAATCCAATAATGTTTGAATATGATGAATACAATTGTATAAGCAACTTCATAGATAACAAATCAGTGTTGTATTGAGAATCACTACCTTTGTTTCAACATAACATAACTTAGTTTGATCTGTAATCAAGCACTGTAACCTATCTACGCAAAACATAATCACAAGCTATGGCCTATTCCAACCATTCATGTTATCTTATCATAGCATCTTCAAGCTTGGTTAACTCTATACCGGTGTAATCCAGTATTCATTGCACCACTGATATGATAGATTCATTGTTTCCAACTTTATGTACTATTGATTAGGATGAATTCGGGCATGTCCCTGTACATGGACATGGCCGTATTCGGGCCTGTCCATGTACAAGGATAATTGAAAGTAGAAATTCTCGAATGATATTGTGCTTATATGTCCCATATAATATTATTACTCTTCCACATATTGGAAAAATTATATAAAATTTAGATTCCCATCTCCTTAACCCAACAAAGTAGATCAACTCTTTTTCCTCCACTTTTTTTCTTCCCTTGCCAACAATTATTTTTCGCATTTTCTAACCTTTTTAATGTCAATAAGTCATGTTCAAAGAAGATCCCATTGGAATTGGCCTCTTAAATGTGGCTTATATGATTTTCTACTACTATGAGAACATCCCGTTTTGAGTTGTTAAAATTTTAAGTTTGACCATTCCATAGTCACCCTTTGGTATAAAAGACTATTCATGTTATAATCTAAGTAATTATTTAAATTATTCATTTGTTTATGTTGCAACGCGAGTAATTTTTTGATGTAACAATCGATTGCAAGTAAAGCTTGAAATATTTGTTACCTAACAATTCATAACTCTAGAGGGAGCTAGTGCAAACAAAATAGTAACAAATTTTCCACTATTAATGAGGTCTTTATATTTCCCCATTGGAAAATTTTCGTGAATCTTGGAAGGCATCACATATTTTGAAATTTTTGGAAAAATAATCGGGTGGGGGTTAATATGGCCTTGTCCATGTACATGGACATGCCCGAATATGGCCTTGTCCGTGTACAAGGACATGCCCGAATTCGGGCTTGTCCCTGTACAAAGACATGGCCGAATATGTTAAGCATTGCATGCTTGCTGTATCTGTTGCGCATTGCATTGCATGCTTGTTGTTGTGCATTTCTTACTACTATACCTCATACTCCAATACCAGCTTATGGAAAACAATATTGTAATCATTATACTATATGTGATTAATAATATGTAATATCTGTAATTATGCTAGCTTCACTAAACAATGATTAGGTCTCATAAGTAGATCCATAATAGCTAAGTATACCCTATCTACTTTGAACATCATGGGTTTGATTCATAAGGTGTGTTATGGATTTAGAGTATATTACAAGGAGTGTATTGCTTGTACTATAATTACTTTGGATNAATGATTAGGTCTCATAAGTAGATCCATAATAGCTAAGTATACCCTATCTACTTTGAACATCATGGGTTTGATTCATAAGGTGTGTTATGGATTTAGAGTATATTACAAGGAGTGTATTGCTTGTACTATAATTACTTTGGATAACATTGACCTTATGTAAAAATGGTGTACATATTAGGTAACGAGCTATGTGTTATAAACAATTCCATAGGGTTACAATTAACCTCTTTTATACATAGTTAATGTATGTGTTCTATCTTATTATGACAAAACGTATTTGATAATCAACTTCATAGTGATTACAACTTACATATCACAGATTTTAGATTTGAGTATTAAATTGTTAGTTAGATTTTATATTTTATAGTCTTAGAATGTTGACAGGGCCGTATTCGGCCCTGTCCATGTATAGGGACATGCCTGAATGCGAGCTTGTCCCTATACATGGACATGGCCAAATATGGCCTTGTCCATGTACAGAGACAAGTTCGAATTCATGCCTTTCCCTGTACATGGACATGGCCATATTCAGCCCTCTACATGTAAAGGGACATGCCTGAATAAGGGCATGTCCCTGTACATGGACAAGGTTGAATATGGCCTTGTCCATGTACATGGACATGCCCAAACTTGGGCCTGTCCCTGTACATGGACATGGCAATTCGGGCCTTTCCATGTACATGGACATAACATAATATGTTAAGCATTGCATGCTTCCTGTATCATATGCTCATTGCTTAGATAATAAATTTAAATTTTATGATTTAAATGTGTTATGGATATAGAGTATATTACAAGGAGTGTATTGCTTGTACTATAATTACCTTTGATTACATTGAGCTTATGTAAAAATGGTGTACATATTAGGTAAAGAGATATGTGTTATAAACAGGTCCATAGGGTTACAATTAACCTTTTTTATACAGAGTTAATGCATGTGTTCTAGCTTATTATGACAACACTTATTTGATAATCAACTTCATAGTGATTACAACTTACATATCACAAATTTTAGATTTTAGTATTAAATTGTTAGTTAGATTTTATATTTTATATTTTATAGTCTTAGAGTGTTGACAGGGCCGTAATCGACCCTTCCCATGTATAGGGTCATGCCCGAATAAGGGCTTGTCCCTATACATGGACATGGCCGAATATGGACCTGTCCATGTACAGAGACATGCCCGAATTCAGGCCTTTCCCTGTACATGGATAGGGCCATATTCGGCCCTGTACATGTATAGGGAGAGGCCTGAATAAGGGCCTGTCCATGTACATGGACAAGGCTGAATATGACCATGTCCATGTACAGGGACATGCCCGAATTTGGGTCTGTCCCTGTCCATGGACATGGCAATTTAGGCCCGTCCCTGTACATGGACAGGGACAAATATAGCCACGACCATGTACAGGGACAAGTCTGAATTTGGGCCTGTCCCTGTACATGGACATGACCGAATATGTTAAGCATTGCATGCTTCTTGTATCTTATGCTCATTGCTTAGATAATAAATTTAAATTTATGATTTAAATGTGTTATGGATATAAAGTATATTACAAGGAGTGTATTGCTTGTACTATACTTACCTTGGATTACACTGAGCTTATGTAAAAATGGTGTACATATTAGGTAAAGAGCTACGTGTTATAAATAGGTCCATAGGTTTACAATTATGTGTTATAGCTTATTATGACAACACTTATTTGATAATCAACTTCATAGTGATTACAACTTACATATCACAGATTTTAGATTTTAGTAATAAATTGTTAGTTATATTTTATATTTTATATTTTATAGTCTTAGAGTGTTGACAAGGCCATATTCGGCCCTGTACATGTACAAGGACATGCCCGAATAAGGGCCTGTCCCTGTACATGGACAAGGCTGAATATGGCCCTGTCCATGTAAAGGGACAGACCCGAATTTGGGCATGTCCCTTTACATGGACATGGCCATATTCATCCCTGTCCATGTACAGGGACATGGCCAAAAATAACTCTGTCCATGTATAGGTACATGCCCGAATTCGGGCCTATCCTTGTACATGGACATGGCCAAATATGTTAAGCATTGCATGCTTGCTGTATCTATCAATCAAAATATGGGCCTGTCCATGTACAGAGATGGGCCCGAATTTGGGCATGTCCCTGCACATGGACAGGGCCATATTTCGATTGAGGTTGGTGATGAGGAAGGGAGGACGTTGGTGATGTGGATGTTTGGTTTATAATAATTTCAAATTTTATGATTTAAATAGTTAGTGTTAGTATTCTCTCCTAGGATGGTCCATGAGACCTAGGAGTAGTTAGTGTTATTTTATGATTTAGTTAGTGTTATTTGATGATTTAAATGGTTAATATTATTTTATGATTTAAGTACTAAGTTGAGATAATGTGTGATTTCGTTCTCTCCCGGGATGGTCCATGAGACCTAGGAGTAGTTAAGAAGAGCATGATCACATTATTGATCTTCCTTTTATGCTGGGATGATAAAAACTTATAAGTAAATATCATGAGAATCATGTGGAAAATTTTCCATTAAAGAATAACTTAATTATTGACTTTATCTTGAAATCAACCTTGCTTGACTTACGCCCCCTTTAATTGTTGTGTGGAGTTTTGGTTTTTTGCTTTACCTAAAGAAAGTTAGCCGCCTTGACTTTGGAATAATTTAATTGTTGACTTTGTGTTGAAACCACCTTTGCTTCAGTTATGCCCCCCTTAATTGTTGCGTGGGTTTTTGGTTTTGTTCTTTGCTTTTTCCTAAAGAACTTTGGATCCCTTCTCTTGACTTGTTTTTTTTCTTGTTGATTTTTATGATTTAACGATAAATATTTTATGTTATAAACTATTATTTGTTTAAATTATTTAATTATTTAATTATGTGGCTATGACCCCTCTAGGATAGTTCTTCTTGGTCTTTTTCATCTAACTGGAGATATCTTCTTGGTTATCGTTTGGGGATTTTGGTTCAACTTGCTATTATCGCCCTCCTCATTTTTTTGCTAGTGTCACCCTCTTTATCTCCTTGCTAATGCCACCTTGTGTATGTTGTCGTTCTCTTCTATTTCTGGTGCCACCTGTGTATGTTGCTGGTTAGTCTATTGATATTTTACCCTAAAAGTTCTTCTTGGCAATTTCTTCCATGTGTCATGATGAGATCTGTCCCGAGGGTTTGATCAATGATCATGTTGTTCCTGAGTTTATACTTGAGGCTTCAAAGTATAATGTCAAGGCATCCAAAAAATGAAGAAAGTTTTTAAAGTGGAAAGAAGATCAATACTTTAGGAAAAATAAACTATGGATGATTCCTAAGCTGTCTTTGTCTAACTTCCCAAAGTTCACGAACACTTATGTCTTATTCAATCACTGCCCATGAGTGTTCAATCTCAACCTTTGTATTAGCGGTCTCTAAGATTGTATTAAACAAGGTTAAATCAATGCTGGTCTGATCTGTAAGACTGGGCTCGATGTTGGGCTGCCTTGCAACAAGTACAGTCATGGAGAAAAGAAATAGTCGAGGGATTTGTTGATTTTTTTAATGTTTGATTTTTCTTCTTTCAATTATATGAGAAAAGTTCCTAAAATTGAATTGATGATATAACGGTTCAGAGGTCATTTTCCATGTCTGATTCAAATCTGAAAATAATGAATGTGATGAGAGAAAAACATGAAGCTGTTAAACAAAGTGAGGCATCAATCACAGAAGAATCTCACTCTGCTACAGAAGAAGAAAATAGATGAGACACCTTTAATGAAGCATAAAATGTGGCAATCTAACTAACTCACAGGTCTTGTATTTGCTAATAGAAAACACAGAGGAAAATCTGTAAATAATTAGATAACTAAATGAAACATATAATCACAGTAGATGTTGTACTAAGTTGTGATTAGGCATTCATCAAAGACATATGAATAAAAATGATGGAATATGAAAGAACAAAAGAACACATAACTCAATATTGACGAAATATGGAGTCTCTGGTCTGC
>SNQJ01S0053871.1:5354-36856 GCA_010110895.2 Picea sitchensis
TAGGCAAAGAGCATGGTCAAAACCGGGGACCAACAATGTGGATCAATCTTGTCTGAATCATCATCATTTATTTTTCGTCAAATCCATCACCATCAGTGTAGATATGGATTTGCATTTTGTCATACTGAACTTCTTTAATACCCCCACTGTATATTTTCCTTGACTTAGAAAAAGTCTCATTGGTCCTCTGTCATACTTATTGTCCCAAGAAGTAGTGCATCATACCCATATCCTTCATCTCGAAATCAGAAGTCAAAGCTTGCTTGTAACAATACAGCTTCTTGAATAAGTCATAAAAATCAAGTTCTCGTTACCAGCAATGTAATAGTATAGGTTTGGATCAACAACACTCTTGCTGAAACCCAAAATTCATTAAGAATCCATCTATCTGATGTAGTTTCCAACTCATGGATGGTAGTATAGATAGGAGTGCATCGGGATACTGGATCAATATGTCTCATCATAGTTCACTTCATCTGCTTGTGAGAGTCCTCTGGCTACAAGTCTTGTTTTTTTGTATTTCTCGACACTTCCATCAGATGTATGTATTTCTGCCTCTTGCATAGTTTGTCAAGCCCAGATAGACCTTTTATGGCCTACTAGAAAGTCCCCAGGAATATCAACTAGATCAACCATATCAATGGTTGTCTCCCTCTGAACTGCTGAGGGGGAGAAGGTATTTGTCTTTTCCTTCTTCTCAAATATTTTTTACTCCCTCTGAAGTCTTGGAGGAAAACATCTTCCTTTGTTGTTAACCTGCCAGGAACAAGGAAACAAATGAAAGGAAACAAGACAAGAATATCTCCTACAGGAGACTCATGAGTACATATCTAGAATCAAAACAATTTAAGGATTGTTGTCACACCTACAACACCTACTTGTAATGTAGCATGATAATTAAAACAATCAAACCTGGAGTCTTCACTTCCAGTGTGTTGTTCTTCTGAATGCATTGAGACTTCTCTAGGCCCATGATTGCACCAAGGGTTCCTTCCTCCTACAAGTACCCTTATGACAATGATGCAAATAATACATATATACAAGTGCATACCTGAGATTGTACACCAATGGAGGTTCTTCTTTTTTTTCAATGTCATGATGATGAATGATGTTCCTCACGTGTTTTCTTTGTAGCCACCTATACCACGCAAGTCTCTGACAAAGTCTGCATCAACCTTTACTGTTGTATCTAATATGAGAGTATCACATATTATTAATTCTTCCCCTTTGTTGGTGGTCTAACTTGCTATGATTGTTTTATCTTTATCAAGGTCATGTCCATTGTTGACTTTCAACAAAATTGCAAACATGTTGTTGTATCTATCCTTGTAGCTCTTGTTGCTTCTCAACATTGTTACATCTTGACTTCAGATCTATTTTTAAGGGTTTCAATATGGTCTGTAATCAACATATTCAATGCACTTAGGCAAGTCATCATCATCCTTTTGTGTTTGTTAGGATATACACCAGTACCACCATTAAACACTTGCATCAATATATATGACATCAAGGGATGGCATAATGGAGCAATAGGAAAACATAGATATAACTCAGAAATTTGAATTGCCCATAGGTCTTTGTGTTTCAATAAGTTTCATTGGTCCATTCTTTACATCAATATCTTCAAGAGATTATAATTTCTTGTGGTGGAAACTTCAGGGGTAGATGAAACATCATAGACAAGAGCATACAAGTTCAGGCAATAGTTGGAGGGAATAATACACAGGAATAAAATACTTGAGTTGTCCATCAATTTAGCATTGGGATTGTCACTTTGAGACTCTTTCACAATTAAATACTAGGCACATTGACATTAGTCAACGTTATCCCTTATACTGCCCTTCAATTTTTCCCTTCATCACAATTTCAGATCTGTTGAATTCGAGCCTCATAACAGGCCCTAAAACTACCCTTATTTTAGCCTTAAACTTGTCCTAATGGTTGAAAATGTTTGTTGAACAATGGCTGACTTTGAAGACGAATAATGGTTGAGTGTTAAGGTGTGTTTTTGTCCCTTTAAATCCTTCTCTCTCAGCACAATTCTTTTCCCACAGTCCTTGGTTTTCTACAGGAAGTTTACACTATCCTTAACATCCCATAGTCTGCCCACAAAAAGGAAAACAATATCCTTCTATTGCCCTCCGACTGAGGTAATCCTTACATAGGACTTTTGGTAGCCTAAAAATTTTCTTCAGAAGGGTCCGAACTTTTTCTCATAACAATGGCATGGGTTTTTAAGGTGTTGTTGTACTTTCTGCGGCAACCTTTAGAGGCTTGCGACCACCTTAAATTGGACAGTCGACCCTCCTCCTAGGATATGACCTCCTCTCCATACACCTCAGCTACTTTTGAAGTTTCCTAGGCTCTGGCCTCTTCTCCATACACCGCAAAAAAATTTAAAAAGAAGATATGGTGGGTTTTTTCCTTTGTTGCGGTCTTCTCTTAGGATTTTCAACAATGCTCAGGCCTGCGGCCAACCTTACAATGAACTTAAGAGAGGTCTGGCCTCATCCTCTACCACATAATTTTCAAGGAGAGGACCAACCCTCTTCTCTTCACACCTACAACAAATTTTATACCTTACCTTCAACTTTAAAGTGTAGTGGTCTTCTTCAAGCCTTCTTTGATACCATGTTGATTTTTCAATGAGCTATGGCTCATGTATTCTCTTTAAATTTTATTTTTAACTATTACTTGAACCACAAATACAGTCTACTACAAAAAACCAAGATCACAAGAATAATAACCATGGACAATAACACAAGAAGTATCATGTGAAACCCTTCTCAACAAGGGAATAAAACCCAACCAATCCTTTGTTATATTCCTCAAGAGAAAGACCTCCCACACCATCACCAAACCTAGCACACAAGAGGGTGTTGTAGTTTTCATAATTTCATACCACAACTTATGAAATCATGAGATGACACAATGATGAGTGTGTTTCCTCAATGGGTATTCACCTTTATTTATATAAGACTTGTCACATCAAATGATGTGTCTATTGGCACAATAGGGCTGACATCAATAAATCAAAATATAATTAATAATTACCATATTAATTATCTTTTATATTAATTATCTTTTATATTAATTATCTTTTATATTAATTATCTTTTACATTAATTATCTTTTACATTAATTATAGTTTTACATTAAGGTGGGGACGACCTGTACCCTTTACATAATCAATAGGGTTACAGGTAATTCTAACTCTTGAACAATATAGCAAGGGATCTCATACACCCACTAGTGCTCTGACACTAGGTGCACATCCATAGGGATGTCCATATCTCTATCTCACTGCGTCTCACAGGAGAACCACACTCACTAGTGCTCAACCACTAGGATCGCGTTCACATGTGCTCATCCATAGGCATGTCCAACTCAACAGATCTTCTTTCCCATTGCATTACATGGGAGATTCATCTAGAGTTCATCATCTCAACTCTCTTTTCAGAGGAGGCCAATACATCGTCCTCATCTCTGTCTCATAACGATGCACCCAACTCATGTGAATTCACACATTCACTTTGTGCTCAACCACATGCACATCCAATTCAACAGATATCCTTTCTCATTGTGTTACACAGGAGAATCATCTGGAGTTATTCTCAACTCTCTATAAGGAGGAGGCAATCACTACATTCCAGTTCTATCTCAGATAGGAACCACACACCCATCTCAGGGGATCTCTCTCGGGTCTGTGTCCTAGAGTATGTCTCATGCGGCTGTAATCATCAACAACAAGGTCCCTTCCGATGGCCCTTTTCCTCAACACACACACACTTCTTGCTCCAATGATTTTGATGAAGACCACACACAACCTGACTCTGAAAGCTAAAGAAACGTTATCACAAACACAATCTTCAACAGAATTCTTCACACATAAGCTAGACTTACTCTTCTCATGAGAGATCCCTCCTTATATAGAGTGAAGGGAGGGATGCAGGTATTAGGATGATCCCAATAAATCAGAAAAAGCGGGTGAGATCTAAACGAGTCAGAGGCCACCTCATCCTTTCGAATATTCTATTCTATAAACTTCGAGAAATTTCTCGTTTTTCCTTTCTATAAATATTTCCGCACCCTTAACACTGAGAAATATGCGACAATGTCATAGGACACTGTGGTGCAACCTACATCGATTATAAATCATCGCACCCTTAATACTGAGCATGGTGAGACGATCCTTATTTACAAGGCTTTTCAATAAGGAAAAGATAATTCCATCTCTCTCAGAAAGTTTTATTTCTTCAACATCATTCAAGGAATAGGGAAAATGATATTTCTTCTAATAGGCAATACACATACTATCAGTGGTCATGAGGGTGATGAAAATATTGTGTAACAGAATGCCCACCAAAGTATGAAGTTGGAAAATAATGACAACTGAAGTACTTTGTAGAGTATGTGTGTCGAGAACAAGGAGCACATCGGTTGGAAACCTGTCAACAAACAAGCATCAACATAATAATATACCATTATTGAGGTAGGCATTCTCGCACTCACAATACAAGTGAATCTAAGCATAAGTGTCAAGTGAATCATGGCCACCAATCATACACTATGGATACATGTCATTAGGATTCAACATATCCACGAGAAATACACTGTGGATCTATGCTCTAAAGACTCACATTTGAACATAGCCACGAGACTACACAATGGATCTATGTGTCAATACAAACTCATGAATACTCCATCGCAACTTGGATCCATGTGACAATATCCAAGGTCTTCATTTACATCATCCCAAAGTATGAATCTATCCATGTGATTACAGATGTTGAAGTCTAACATGGTAGAAACCACTTGATTACTAGTCATTAATGAATATCATTAACAAGTGCGAGGGAAATCATCATTAATGTCAATGACTCCCAAGGTACTCTAGTAGAATCCAACGAATGTGAATTAATGAGATGAATTCTAACACTCAATGGAATCTTCCGATGAGGGGCCAATGATGTAAACCCTCTATCAAAAATGAGTAAACATGTCATTGAGGCATGCAGGCTCCAAGGTACTAATTAGTTTCTAAGTCTAATTCCTGGATAATGACTTGAAGTCGACAGGAAAATACTTAACATAGGAGGGCCTTAATGTATTCCTCGTCAATGACATGAAACATGTAACATATTTGAAGTAATTTAGAATATAAAGTGATTCAGGACTGACTCAAGGAAGGTCGACATTGTAACAGTTTGAGGACTGTAGATGGCTAACTCGGTAGAAGTCTTGTTTCGATTGAACTTCTCTTGAACATATAAACAACATGACAACTATCTTGGAAGAATTGAATCAAAGAGGACCAAGATATAGACTTGTGGATGATTAGATGAGAGACAAATGGATTTTCCAACCTAGATACAACAATGAAAATGGGTGCCATGTTCAAGACTGACTTACTGCCACTAACACTGATACAAATATATATTTCTTTCCCAATTTCCTCCACCATTTTTGGTGAGTACCTCTTTATTTTTACACAAGCTTGAGGAGGATAAAATATGCTTGAATTGTAAGCTCATCCTTCAGATGAGTCCCTCATATTATTTTTAACGAACCCTAGGAAGGAGTGGTTCGATCCCATATGGGCCTTTATATGTTTGTTTTACGAATCCAAACAAAGTAAACTCAGTGGTTTTTCATATTTAGAGAGTCTGAAAAACACTTAAAGGAAAATCCAAAATTTCATTTTTCGTAAAGTAGTATGATGAGACCGAAAAAGAGATAATCTACCGCTCAACAAATGTTTTCTTCAAATACTTTAACGAGCATGAAAACAACAAGATTGCCCGACAATCTTTTCATGTTTAGGGAGTTTGAAAAGAGCTTAAAGAGGACTCTAGGGGGTTCTTTTTCGTATAACCTTAATGAGTCTGAAAAAAGTGATAAAAGTTTACTCGGTTACATTCTCATATATTTACGAGCATGAGAAAGAACAAAGACTATGCTCGACGTTTTTTACTAAAAAAACTTTAAAGAATATTCACATCAAATTCTTTCCGAAAAAACACATAAAAATGATAAAATGTTTGATCATTGCCAAAATATCCAATTGCCTGACCTATATCCTGTAGCACATACACTTTGAAACATTCATTAGGGTCAAAATTTATTTAAATAGGTGAAAAATAACTTGATATAGGTCAAAAAGTGGTAAAACTATGTTTAAATAGGTCAAAATCTAAATCATTTTTACCATTTCATTGTAATTCACCAAAAATAGTGTTAAAACCCTTGTTTTTACCTGATTTTAAAATGATGATTGCGGCATGATTTGTGGACGATTCTTCGATCTGAATCCGTGAGGTTGGTACCTTCCCTCTCCTCTTTCTTTTCATATAACATTTGTTCAATTTTATGGTGGTTTGTTGGTTGTATGGGCAATTTATCAAAGGGGAAATGTGCCCTCAAATCATCGCATGCTCCCTCTATCGGGAACTTTGTCGATATTGATCGATGTAGGGGTTAATGGAATAGAGTTTGACAATGTCGCACTGTATTCAACCCTCAGACTACGTCGAACAAAAATCAAAAGGAAAAAATAAAAATGAACCAGTGAAGTCGTCAATATTGGATTTTTAAGAAACTAACTTATGCTTAATTGTCCTTTGGCATATTTTCCACTGTTCACAATGTTGGAATGGAGGGAGAGGGAACATGAAGAGGAATATTTCATTGTGGGGAATAACCCCAACATGGTTATGTCACTCCAGGAGTGTGGGTTGTTCAAATTATTCAATTTGTAGGGCATGAGGGCTCAATTAGCTTTATTAGAGCATTTGGTTCGGATGTGGGATGTAAATGAGCAAGTTTTCCATGTTGGGGTGCAAACTCTCACTTTGGAAATCGAAGATATCTATTTTTTGACCATTTTTTCTCATCGTGGGTCCCGAGTATCATTATTTGGACAGAGGGGAGGAGGTGAACCAATCAACCACTATGTTTTGCAATACTGTTCAGCTAGCACAAAGAAATTTAGTGGGAAGATTCCCATAAAGAACATCCTCGACTTATCTCTGAGGACAATACTCTTCACCATCACCCATGTTGCAGGGAGTGCAGCTCCACACTTGGATTTGGATAACTAATTTCACTATGCCTTTGAGTGCATGGAACCTCGTGTATTCAACTGGTGTAAGGGCCTCCTTAAGAACATGAAAAAACAATTGACAAAGTGCAGGACTGGTCGGTTAAAACAATTTGGGTATGGATCAATTTTGGTGTCCTTTTTCCTTGAAAGGGTGCCACTTTTGTGTCTTAATAATATGGATTGGGGTGTCCCTAATCCATAGGATCATCGCATGAGGAGGTGGGTTGATTTGATGGCACGTCATGGCATTCCAACTTTCACATATGGGCCTACCTTCTTCTAATGGCTGAGAGATAAAATCATTATGAATGAGGATTATGCATATGCTGGGACCGACTTTCGTGGCAATCCAGATTTAGCATTCCCTAAGGGTGCGCATTTTTTAGCATTTTTATTATGAAAATTTTATATTATGTATCTAAGACTAATCAGATGCTTTCAAATGCAGATGTGACACCTATCCAACCTCCGGTTTCATATCTGATCCAGAGACATGGGGAGGCAGGTGAAATGTATGTTTGAGATCGAGCATCGGCCGAGGATCTCGAGGATATCAAGCATAACCTTGAGGGATTGACTCTGGACATCCCTAATATTACTATATATGAGTTGCCTCAACGTTACCAATGCCAAATTGTTGGTGTTTCAGCATCTGTTGGTCGACTGCTTCGTCGCGTAGCATGGGAAGTAGTTTGTTATCATGAGAAACATCCATGATGCATATATGTATACGAATCCATGTGCTTTGATATTTTGATCTCGAGACACACTTTTTGTAACTTTTTGCGATATAATACAAAAAACTTCCATCGACTTACTTGTCTTCATGTGTTTTTATTTGGATTTATATATTGTGCAAATGTCTATCTAAAACATAATTGGCTAAATCATATGTTAGTGTATTTAGATATCTAGGAATGTGTTGATATTCAATGTATCAAAACTCCTTTCCAAAATTTGAACTCTCAAATATATCCCTAATAGTGTAGGACTTCTGATGGAATAGATGCTGCTTAATTGCAACACCACAAGTTGAGAATCGAGTCGTACAATCAGATGACAGATGCCAAGTGAAATGGCGTCAGTCAATAATTCAATGACCGCACTATATTCCACAATGTTATTAGATGCACAACCCAGGAAAATACCACGTAGACTTATCAACTCATCCGTAGGTGCATAGATTTACCATGCATCAGACACAAGATTTTGAGTACTACAACTAGGACCATCAACAAAGGAAATATAAGGTAGCGAGAATGTCAACATCTGGAAACCAAGAACAAGGCAAGGTAAGTAGTTTGAGGGTAGAAATGGAAACGACAAAAAGCACACTAGAATATGATACATTAAAGTACAAAGCACTCATCCAGAACATTTTAAGCATAGTACTTCTTTAGATAAATCCCATTTCTGGGTTCACCCAAAGGAATTCCATCGTAATCAACTAGCTCGTAAGACCCTTTATCGAATACTCATTTAACGATATAAGGACCATGCCACATGGACTAAAATTTACCTGCCCCCAACAAATCACGATCTTGGTCATAAAGGAGAACCAAATCACCTTCAGAAAAAACACAAGGTTTAACATGTTTGTCGTATTGAGCCTTAACGTGTTTCTTCTGGGTTTCTATTACTAATGCAGCATCACGAAGAGTCTCATCTAATTTCATTAAATACAATAAATGTTCTTCCTCGGTTGTGGTGTTGGGGAGAAGTTCAATGGCTAGCTTCATAGACGAAATTTCACATTCAATCGAAAAGATGAATTTGATACCATACACTAATTGGAAAAGTGTGAAACCCGTAGTAGATTTAACTGACATCCGATAGGCCCATAATGTCAAAAACAACATTGTATGCCAACTTGACTTATGAATCCCCACCGTCTGTCGAATCATAGTGGTCAAAAATTTATTGATCGCTTCAACTTGGTCATTGGGTTGTGGATAATAAGGGGTCCATTTTTCATGTCGTAAACCCAGCTTATCAGGTATCTCAGACATCATGAAATTGCAAAAATGGGTGCCATGGTTGGTGACGATGGCTTGAGGTACATCAAATCTAGTGATGATATGATTGAATATGAAAATTTATGCAATTTTCTCGGTGTTATTGAATGTAGGCATCACCTCGACCCACTTAGTGAAATAATCCACAACTACAATGATGTATATTGAATATGAAAAGTGTTGCAGTTTTCCCGGTGTTATAGAATGTAGGCATCACCCCAACAAAGTGATCATGAAGTCAATGCCCCATTTAGAAAATGGACCAACAGAAACCACAAGAAATAGAGGAGAAGGATAAGATCAAATCTTATTATTATAGGTTTAACAAGCATGGAATTGTTGAACTGCGAGAATGCAATCCTTGAAAAGTGAAGGCCAGAAATAACCAACTCGTAGGATCTTTTGGGTAGTGGAATACCCAAAAATATGACCACCACGTGCTCTGGAATGACAGTCATTTAGCACTTTCTCAACTTCATCATAGGTCAGACATCATCGAAACACCGAGTCAATACCACGACGGTAAAGGGTATCACCAAGAATAATATATTGGCGGGCTTGATACCGAATATGATGACAATCCATATGATATAAATCAAGCCGAAAAGTTTGGGTTTGGAGATAAATGATGATGTCTCCATACCATATATAGTCTAAACTGATCAGAAAGGGAGAATCATCAGAAACATAATCTTCTGCCACATTTTTTGTATCAGTGGAGGGAAGGTCACATATTAACTCAACAAAGACCAAAGATTTCTTTGACTTGGATTTTTCAAACTCCAAATCAAACTCCTGGAGAACCACAATACATTTGGAGTATTTTCCCCCTAGCAATTGTCTTGTTAGAATATGTTGCATAGTGTTGCAACCATAAATAATCATGGTCTTGCGCAATAAAATATAGTGACGAAAACCCTGGACAACTTGAACAACTGCCAAGGCCAATTTCTCTACATGCATGTATTTGATTTTGGTGGACGTAAGACTCTGACTCAAATAGTAAATGAAATGTTTGTCTTTCAAATCATCCTCTTGGACTAGAACCATAGTGATGGTGTGATCCCAACAAGCCAAATATAGGAAGTAATCTTGACTGTAATGTGAGGGATATAATAGTGGTGTGCAGGTTAATTCAGGTTTCAAAGAATCATATGCTTTATTAGCAGTGTCGTCCCACACAAAATAATGATCCTTCTTAAGAAGTCGAGTGAAATATTTCGTCAATTCGAAATAATTAGGAACAAATCGTCATAGAAAGTTTTCCTTCCCTTGAAAACTTTGGAGTTGGTGTAAGGTAGAAGGAGGAGGAAAATTGATGATTGCTTCAACCTTCAGCGGATCAACTCGGATCCCTTGTGTGGAAATAATAAAGCCTAGAAGTCTCCCTAACTCCACACAAAAAACACATTTATAAATATTTAATCGTATATGGTAATACCAAAATCGAAGGAAAATAGCTCGTAAGTGTGTCAGGTGATCTTGACGATGCATGGAATGCGTCGGTAAATCATCAAGATATGGTTGCACAATATGCTTGATATTGTGAAAAGCGCAATACATAGCTCTTTGAAAAGTTGCACCAACATTCTTGAGTTTGAAAGGGATTTTACAATATGCGAAGGTACCCCAAGGACAAATAAAGGTGGTTTTGTGTTGATCAGTGGGTAAAATATTTATTTGATTATAGCCAAAAAAACCATCCATCAGAGAGAATATTTCTCTTTCGGCGTAGTCATTAATGATCTGGTCGACAAAAGGGGTTGGATAGTTATCTTTAGGGAAAGACGTATTAATATCCCTATAATCAACGCATGCACAGATCATTCCTTATTTCTTCATGACCAGGAAAATATTGGAAACCCAATTAGTCAATGTTACAAGGTAGATAAAACTAGCTTTAAGAAGTTTTTCAACTTCAATCTTGATCACGGCGGATTTTCGTGGATGAATTGGGCGAAGTCGTTGTCGAACATGCTTAGCATCAGGATATGTCTTGACCTCATGTATAATGATATCTGGGTCAATTCCAAGAATTTCTTTGTAACTCCAAGCAAATACATCACGAAATTATTGGAAAAGGGCCTTGTAAGTTTGAATCTCATCAGGAGAACATGAGGCACCTATGTGAACATTTTCCACAATTCCATGTTTGATCGAAATATCTAGAGGTATAGTTGGTGAGATATTTCCGAAGTTTCCTTCATCCAAAACACCACGTGTTGGTTCAGAAACTGGAGGGAAATTAATGACCGCCGACGGATTCGAAATCCATCAATAACTCTCGATAGTCTCAAGTTCGAGGAAGAGGATAGAACAATGATGTCCAACATCCCATGGTGTGTCTTCCATAAACATAACTTTCATGATCGTTTCATCAATTTAAAAAATCGTATTAAATGGATCAGGAGATGTATCAAAGGGAGAGTGAGAATAAGGAGAGGTTGATAGAATATCGTGATAAGCCAATTCGACCGGACTTAGTGGCATTTGGTTGCCATAACGATGGCATTCTTCCAAGCTAGGTATTATCCAAAGATCATATGACTCATGGGTTTCTCCAACACCGGTTGAAATCATATTGATATAAGCGATGAGAGGAGGAACATCGGGCGGTGGAATGGGGAAAGTTCCCATTAACGATGAATCTTTTAAAAGAACCACGTCGGCATTCTTGTAACCGTGAGGTGTTTTCCCTATGAAAGGAACATTACTAGTGCGTGAATCAGAACTAAAAAAGGCAATTTGATCTATTGTAACAACTTTACCTTGGTGAGGTAAACGTATCACATGAAAAAGAGTAGAGCTAACTACTTGGATAGATTCAATCCAACTACAGCTAAGTAAGAGGTTGTAATCGAGCGGTGCATTGAACACTTCAACCTCAACAGTAACTGATTTTCCTTCTAACACAATAGATAATGCAGGAAGTACACCATAAGGTTTATACCATGTGTTATTAAAATCTTTTAACACGTTATATGACTCAATAAGGGTAGGAGAGCCAATGTATTTCCAACAGGTGATGGAAATTACGTAAGTCGATGCCCCTTCATCAACAATTGTTCGACAAATATTCTTTGTTTCCACAATTACTTGTATTTGAAAAGTTAATTGATGAGATAGACTTGGGATTTGATATTCTAAGTCAAAGATTATCAAATTCATATTAGTGGGATAAATTCCACCAATAGCCTTTAACAATGCCTTTCGTTGTGTAGGACAACTTTGAAGGACTTTGAGGGCCGACATTGCAGATGGTGATTATGAAAGATCTTCTACAATACTGTAGTTTTGAGATGCACGTGAATGCGGGTTGAATGAGGACTTATAAACAACATATTTGGGAGGTGGACGTATTATTGTACCAAGATTAGTTCATTCGAGATGAAGAGGAACATTTGGAGGTGGAGCCGATGCAAGAGGTTGATCACCAACCTTCTCTTTATAAGGAGAATAATATTTGGTTCGAGTAGCGACTGTAACGTCATCTTTCTTGGAAGTAGTACACATAAGCACATAAGAACTGGTAGAGGGAAAAGGTTGTTCATGAATAACCAATTGGGTCTGATGTTGATAAGGAAAAGGTTGCGACAAAACAACATACTTAGGAGGAGTGTCAGTTACCTGGAGGAATCGAGTAACATCTACACATCTCGAACAATCTTTCCTGTAATGGTCCTCGCCACAAATAAGACAAGGATAACTAGGCTTTCTCTTTTCTTTATCGTCAACAGGTTGAGTTTTTGGTTTATCTTGTTGTTGATTATTACTTTTATCTTGTTTATTCTTACCCTTCCTTTTCTTCTTATTTTGAGATTTTCCGGTAGTCGTAGACTGTACCGTATTTACCTCAGATGTTGTATCGGGAGTGACAACAAGAGGAGTAGAATTTTGTACACTGGTAGTAGTAGGTTTGGGATTGGAATGATTGACCTATTTTGTCTGATTCTATGTATGAAAAGTGCCAATCACCTCGTCAATAGCATGAGATGCTATCAGAAGCGTTGGGGTTGGATTTGTAGATGGGTGAGGAGCGTCAGAGATCAAGTCATACAATGTGCGTGTTTGAGAATAAACAAGATCTATATATTGGGCACGACTGATCGCCTTATCTTCAATGAAGACATCCCCCATGTACACATCACGAGCTATAAGAACGATGAGTGTTTCGATGAACCACTCAGACAATAATTGATTAGGAAGAGGAAATTTTATTAATCGTCATCTCCTCCTCCACTCATGAATATGATCTAAGATTTGGGTAGAAGAGGATTATTTAAATGAACTTAAAATTTCCATTCATGTCTCATACTTTATTGGCAGTTGGTAATGTGTCGGGAAAGCCATGGATAAGGTATTGAGATCATTGAAGAAACCTCTCGGAAATTCAATGTACCATTTGGTTTCTGAACCTGTAAGGGTGTGTTGGAAAAGATGTAGTTGTATAGAGTCATCCATCAATGAGTTGGTTGAACACCAAATATGAAAAGTTATGACATGATTTTTTGGATCTTCTCCTGGCCGATCGTCAAACTTTGGAATGTCTGACGGTAATTTGGAAGGTATAACCAGCTAAAAAGAAGAATGTAAGATAGGATCATTCATAATTCTAGATAAATCTAGTAAATCCAAAGCAACTAAAAATGGAAATTTTATGTTAACTTGAGGAAACTGATAACTTTGGGGAGGTAATCCCATAGGTATACCAGTAGGACCATAATCTGTTTGCAAAAGCAGATTATAGTTAGATGGTCCAGTCAAATCAAATAGAGGAGGATTTTTAGGCAAGCAACCAACATTAATGTGTTGATTTGACATGCCACCTTGGAAAGGGGAATTGGATTGAAAGGTTTGACCCCAGGTAGGGTTTACAATGCCTGGAAAAAGCTGTCCAGGATAAGAGGGTACAAAATAATTTTCTAGAGTAGCTTGCCCCCCAGGTAGTTGTTTATTTCCTTGAAAAGGAAAATTCCAAGGTTGGTCTTGTGATCCAGCCATAGATTGCCTGTAAACTGTATTATGTCCCCCAACTTGGGGTTTCCCCCCAGATGAGTATCCTCCAACAGGAAGTTGAAAACCAAAAGTAACATCATGATTTGTTCCTCCAAGCAGATTTGAGCTACTTGGTCCAGGAAGATTAGATCCTCGAGGTGGTATAGGAAGATAAGGTCCTCCTGATAGACCCTGGGTAGAGTTAGCCATAAAAACACTAAGAGAATTATACTAAGGTGGAACAAAAGGACTAGGTCCTCCAGATGGACCCTGGGTAGGATTAGCAGTAAAACCACTAAGAGAATTATACCCAGGTGGAATTGACGGAATCGGTTTAGACGTAAGTGGTGTTCCAATAGGATTTTGAGTTGTTACCGAACTTCCAGCAGAAAAAGGTGCAACTTGTGGAACTGTTGTAGAGATAGTGAACTAGATAGGAAGAACAGTATGTGTACCAACCAACACCTGGTCTGAACTAGTAGAAATATTACTTGTCATGCCAGTAAAATGATTTGGAGTCACAATATAAGCAGTATAAGTAACAGGTACGCATGGCGATGTAGGTTGGTTTGGATTCATACCCAATTTATCAAAAATATCGCGCCCCGGGGGATTTCTCCACAAAGAATGGACTGGGACTGAAATGGGATTAAAAATTCCAGAAGTTTGAACAGGGGTTCTAAATCCTTCACTAGGAATGGGTTGTTCATCCATGTTGGATTCTACGACAAGTCCCGAAGTTAGTCTAGGATAGTCTTCAACACTAACGTCTCCTGAAGAGTTAATTATGAGCATAACAAGATCATGGAGAACAATCAATAATGGGTTCACAGGAAGCGATGAGCCTTGTAAACTTGTAGTTGTTCCTCCCATATATTCGATCAATGGAGTAGAACTCGCAATCTTAGAGGATTCATCTTTTTTTACAGTTCCTTCAGGAAAAGGACCCTCTGGTGAATTAGGAGGCAAGAGGTGTATTCTTCTAGAGGCAATCCTTGCATCCTACATGAATGGAGAGGGTCAATGTTAGCCACACCCAATAATAAAATAAAAAATATCTATGGCCAACTAGAGAAAACAAACAACATTCACTAATAAAATCTAGATAGCAAACATACAAGCAAGCCTTCTTATATCGAAATCTTTAGTTGGTGATGAAATCCAGCGTCGCGAGATAAATACAAGAAGGGGCTGGGATATAGCGGGTAGAAAAGTTACGTTGATGGAATGCTTAGCATACTTACACCCTGGTGCAAGCTCCCACAAATAATCATGGGTATACCCTCCAAGGAGCCCGAGTGAGTTTAGCCAACATCAATTCCAAGTACTGTGAATACTTTCCCCTTCACAATAACCTCATGTAAAGACCCTAAATATGTAGGCTATTAAGGTTACCAATTACGACAATGATGCCTGGGGAAACAATCAACAGTCTGATATACGCACAAGGGCAGGGTAACTAAGCCTTAAATATCCTCGAGAAGGCTCACACATGGTTTTCTTCTCAAGTGACTCCCAATAATACATGCATTCACTACACTGGGACCAACAAAGAGGGTTAGTAACTCTGTTGGCCTTAATGCGACCTCGTGATTGACCCTTATGTTAGAAGGGCTTCCTAGGACAAAATGTAGCAATTGGATTTAACTCTCCCTAATCACAAGATTATATTGTTTTTTTTTATGCTTTGGAGAGTATTCCTCACAACCTATTCCAAATCTCTATGTCCTAGCTAATGTTGGTGTACAAGAGCCCTAGAAAATAAAATTTACTAGATAAATTTTAAAATTACGCTTAATTTTAATGGTTGTTGTTTTACTCAAAAAAGGAAGTGGAGATGACATTGATGAAGTGTTTTACCTTGACCCAAAAATATGCAAAGAGAGATGAGATGAAAATCCTTTTGTTCGATGAACTCTAATTACATAAGAGAGAAGGTTTTTTTTTTCCAAAAACACAGCAAGTTGCAAGATAACAGTTCCTTTAAACTTTGACCAATATTAATATCAAACAATCAAAGCAATAAAATCTTCCAATTTCTCCTTTAAAAAAAAACTAGAATGCAAAAGAAAGATAATTTTTCAATTCTTTTTCTTCTTAATAAAATGCAGAGATCTTAATAGGGAGAAAGAAAAAGCTTTTCAAGAAAAAAAATGCATTCACAGCGCAACTCCCAAACTTAACTCACAATACAACCAAAAGTGCAAAAGAAATAAAGCTTGTATGTTTAATTAATGAAAACAAAATTCATTTTCTAATAAACAAAAATAAAATAAAATAACTCGGGAAAAATCATTAATAACTTGATCGACAAGAACTCAAGGATGAAACCCAGAGATTATATCCTTGCAGCAACAAGTGAAAGATAGATATTGAAGCTTATGATAAAGACTCTCAAAACTTGAAAAATGATCAATATCAACTAAAAATTGCAAACCATGATGTGAACAATCATCCAACAGAGCCAAAACTTCACCCCAAGCAATTATAAAGAGTCTGGGCAAAGAAAAATATTGTCACCTAAGATTTTCTCACAATCGTCGCAAGTCAATGTGTGACACAATACGTCTTTTAGGTATTGACGCAAGAAAAAGAAAGATATAGTGCGGAGATGTCGCACTGTTTCTCACACTAGGGTGCATTGAATACTGAAACTTAAGAAAAAATAAAAATATGACAGGGTTTTTTTAGTGAAATTTTAGGACCTAAGAGTCAACTCGATCACCCAGTGACTTAGAGAATGAAGAATTAATAAAAACAGGAAAGCCAAATGAAAGAAAGAAGAAAAGACCAAAAGAGGACATTCCCCAGTATGGTTGCCAATTTTGTTACTGAACAAATTGGAAAGTGCTGACATGAACTAATCTACCTAACTTCAACAAGAAATTAGAACAAAACATGACAAAATACAAACTTTTCCTTAGGTTTCCATTGTAATGTGTACTAGCTTAATCAGGGATAAACGACATACCATTTAAACATTGTTTGATCATTTCTAGTGTCATCCTTGCTCTGTATCAAGGTTTGTGGGATGTTGAACCTGTTGAGAAACACAAACCAACAAAGAGAAGGCAACGATATATATATTCTAATGGAAACTATGCATATGATTAAGGAGTTATGCAATAAAAATAGAGACACTTTTATAGGAAAGAAATGTATTACTGTATTATATTGATGAAAGTGTAGAATACAACATGTGCCTTGATGTTTCAAGGTCCCTTATGATGGCCCTTTTCCTCAACACACACACACACTTCTTGCTCCAATGCTTTCAATGAATACTACACACAACCTGACTTGGAAAGCTCAAGCAAAGCTATCACAAGCACAATCTTTAGCAGAATTCTTCACACATAAGCTAGACTAACTCTTCTCATGAGAGATCCCTCCTTATATAGAGTGAAGGGAGGGATGAAGGGGTTAGGATGATCCCACTAAATCATAAGATCGAGTGATATCTAAACGATTAGAGGCCACCTCATCCTTTCGAAGATTCTATTCTAGAACCTTCAAGAAATTTCTCGTTTTTCCTTTGTACAAGTATCGTCTCACCCTTAACACTGAGCAATCTAGACATTGTCATAGGCCACTGTGGTGCAACCTTATTCGATTCTAAATCATCTCACCCTTAATACTGAGCAACATGTGTTGATTCCTCTAATAGGAAATACACATACCATCAGTGGTCACGAGGGTGACGAAAATAATGTGTAACAGGGTGAATATTGGACTATAATGTTTTTACTTTCCAGTCAACTATTATTCTGTCGAGTTACTGAAGGGTTCAAACATATTACGGATGAGAACCAACAACTACAGTAAAGTTTTAAAATCTCATCAACATCAACAATGGTTTTAATCCAAAAAAATGGATATTTGAATAACCAAAAGTAATAAAGGTGGTAGCATCTTAACTGTCAAAAGAACTATGGGCATGCAGCCTCATCGAAGAATAGAGGAAGTGCCAAGCACAATTTATGCATATAATTTTTACAAACCCAAAACAAAACGAGTCAAAACTATACCATAACCATGAGCTATGAGTCTCAGCATAGATACAATCGTAGCATATATGTTATTTTCTCATTGCATGCAACATAATTGTTTATATGACCAGAGTTCAAACCCAATGCCATATTTAAATATGTGTTGGAAACAAACACTTGCAAGCCCAATTTCAAACCCGAATACAAGCTCAACACAAAAATGGATTCAAATAATACCCTTGTTGGTTATATAATGTTTGCTACAGTGAACAACTTGAATCAAAATATTAACCTCAATCCAAAATCGACTATCCATTATATGGACGTGGGTTCAAAAATCGACCTAGACTCAACATAACAAAATCACTTCAATCCTAGTTGTGTAATTTACCAACAACAAAATATTGTAAGTTTTTTTCAAATTTGAACTAAATAGTCTCACACTTAGAAATCATTATGCAGTCATGGGTTTAACCATAACTCCAAAAAATACTTGACATATGTCTATTATGGCCATATGGATTGAACCCATAACAAAAATCAGCAAGATAGAGGACAATTTGAAGTTTGGTCGCATAAAAAATTGACTAATTGTTATTAACCACAAACGCAGGTAGATGCTTGACCCAAAAAAACTATAACAACAATGGGTTCAACCAACCATCTATTCTTTAATAAATATCTAGAAAGCAGAAAATGAAAATATGAACTGAGTGAAGAATGCATTCAACAATGGGTAGTAACAAAGTATTTATTTTCCTTTTCAAATATAAATCCTCAAACTGTAATTCAAAATGTTTCCATTCAAGAGAAAAAAGAAGGGAGGAGGAGCCACACACATTCAATACCAGTAAAAAATAGAGTCACTGCTAACTGATTACATTGCAAAACACATGCAAGAGATGTTCAATAGACTGGCAAGTGCATACCTTGCCAAAGAGATTTTATACTAGTGTTGGGGTTGAGACGGTTGTTGCAACCACCAAGAGCATGGTTTCAATCTAAGCTCGAGCTCTTTCTCCACATACCCAACTAAACAAAATGACCATAACCCAAAGCAAAATGAGGTGGTAAAACATGAAACTGTGGGAGTAAATTAGCACGTCCTTTCTATTCAATGCATGACCAGCCCATCATGTCACCATTCAAAACCAAATACCATATGTGCATGCCAACTCGAAACTTCATACCAATTAATTTGCATAACCTTTATACTTTATACTATACACTATGTCAAGATCGATACCATATTAAACTTGTATGCAACAATGCAACCACAAACCACACCATACATTATGTAAACCTCAAATTTTATTCCTTTTCAATTGAATTCTACCCCTAACATGTCATATCAATGCTTATATCCATATGAATAGTCCATAGTGTTAGAATGTTGTGCTCGTTTAACCATAGACAATGTCACATAATTTTCACCCAACCATAGGCACAAAGCCACCCCTGAGCACTGTAACCTTTGACAGATAGAATGATTCTAGAAGCAGCACTGGGCCCAAAGGATAACCAAGAGAGAGAGAGCACACCTTCCTCCAAAGGTAGTGCAATAATTAGCATAAAGTCCCAAACCACAGACTGAGACCAATACCCAGCTGCAGTCGTTGCAGTTGCAATCTTCCTCTAGACTTGCATACCACTTTCTTGAGTGTGTTTCCAAATGAGCTCAAGTGCCTTCTATTTATACTAATTTGGCCAGGTGAACATGTGTCTCTTCAAGCAGGGACCACCTGTCCTTTTCTACATATAATACTTCAATATTACTTATTTTGCCTAGCTGACTTGTCTTCCAGGGTTTTCACACATCTGTTTAGGTTTTTTCTTACTTCTGGAATATTCTATTCTAGTCAAAGGTTTATCCACGTTGATTAATACCTACCGCAGCTACCAAAACATCAACAATCCCTCTTCGCTAGGGAGGTATTTAACCATGATGTTCCCTTCTAGTCTTCATAGCCTTGCGTCACAGATAGCTACACCCATGTGGACCTGCCAATCTCGTCTAGGAGCCACAACCCACTACAGAACACTAGAGCTACATCACATAGTGTGTGTCACCATCATCGTCATGAGATACACCTGCATGATGTGCTCACCCATCGATACACCCATGTCATGAGTATCATCATTATTGTCATCATTATCCATCCATCTCACATGGAACAGGAAATACCTACATGCTCTTGCAGACTGGTAGCATCACCAGAGCTACATAGGCTATCTCATGATCATCCAAATCATCTTATGAGCAACACCATCACATCCATACAGGTTCTCAACTACTCTACTAGCATACCGGACTATCTCACTAATGTAGCAACAACTCAGCATACCATACCATCTCACTGGAGTAGCCTATAGCTCGGCATAAATCCTACAACTTGGCATGAAGACTACAACCCGACATAAGGCCTACAACTCAGCATGAAGCCTACAACTCGACACAAGTCCTACAACTCAACATGAATCCTACAACTCGGAAAAAAGGCCTACAACTCAACGCAAGGCTTACAACTCGGCATGAAGCCTACAACTCGGCACAAGGCCTACAACTTGGCATGAAGCCTACAACACGACATGAAGCCTACAACTTGGCACAAAGGCTTACAAATCAACACTAAGGCCTAAAACTCGGCACAAAGGTATACAACGCGGCATGAAGCCTACAACTCAGCACAAAGGCCTACACGATCCTTCTTTTCAAATTCTACCATCAACTCCCTTTAACTGAGAGAACCCTCGAACCATGCTTATGTCTGTTGCATGTCCCTATGAATCTTGCAAAGTGTCACAAAACCTTGTTTCTTCCTGATCACTGACTCCCTCTGAGTCCTTTCAAGTCTTGATTTTTTGTGGTAACCTTCCTGGAATACATAGGATAACCTGCCTGATATGAAAACCTGGAGTCTGGATATTGTTCCACTTGAGTTTCTTTTCTTCCGAGACAATTATTATTTCTAACCTGGAGAGTGTGTTGTTCCTTTGAATGTATTAGATCTGAGATCTTTCTAGCTCTACGATTGCTTCTTGGACAAAGATCCCTTCTCTTTCTAGAGATTCAGATCTGCATTAGTTTCTTTTTATTATTTCTCCTACTCCACATCATGTGCCTGGAAGCTCCAAAAATCAAACTCTTCATCCTTTGATGCCTTCTCTTCAGTCCGTGGTTCCATAATTTTTCCCTTTTCTCTTTGCAAGGATGATGTCAATCCTTTTCTTCCATGCTCTACCAAGAGACCATGCTTCTACCGCACCACTCTGATTTTATGGAGGAAGTCATGATTGCCTTTGACTTTGACCTTGACCAATTAAACCTTGACTTTGACAAGTAAAACATTGAATTTGACCAGTGAAACTTGGACTTTGATCAGTCAAACATTGATTTTGACCCAAAAATTCAACTTTGACATTTTTTATGGTTAAGGGCACTGGGAGATGTGCTGGGTTAGGGCGCACTAGGATAACAAAAAATTAGTCCCAATACTTCACATAAAATTTCACTGCTACTGGTGTTGCAACTTACACTGTAACTGGTGTTGCAATTGGCACTACAATGAAATATCCTTGATCCAGCTAATCTGGATATCTACTGTTGATCTAGTGTTTTGTCTCACATATCTGATACTTTGGGGGTTTCTAGATGCGTTTTATCTTTAGATCTGAAACTCTGGGGGTTTTTGGATGCGTTTTAGTTATGTGCTTGAGATGTTTTGTGATTGTCACATGTGCATGTTATACATTATGGTTTAAACATTATATATATGATACATGCGGAAATAAGGAACAACAACCGCCCAATAATATGTATTATGATATTTAAGCAGGGAAATACAATGAAATACTGGAAATATAGAAAATATTCATCTTCTAGATCTCATGGATCGTCACTGGAATATAAGAAAATAACATAAAATACCTGTGACCATAAGATGAAGGTAGATCTAATGCATGCATGGATAGATCAACAAAATCAGCGATTCCAAAGAAGCACGATAACCGCTACAAACTAGAAAACTCATCTGGAAGGATATAACCATCAGAATGAGATGGAAACTATCTAAATAGAAGCACCCTAGCCTCTAGATTTATCTTGGTGACTGTCGTATGGAAGATCTATCCTCTGATGCTCTGGATCTCATCCCCTGGGGGTCTACGCACCTTCTGGGCTCTTTAGATGCACCCAAATGATTCCACCAACGGAACCGACTGCTATATGACTCAAAATGTTTACCCTGGCAAATGCAGAAATGGGTCAGAAGGGTTTCCCCAGATCTACTCTAATGGTTCATCTATAACCCCAACTGTCCTTCCACAAGAGTTGTGCCTTGGATGGCTGAATGGTGCGCTCTGAAGGATTCCACCATCAGGATCTGATGGTAGGTGGCTCAATCTATGTGCCCTGGCTAGATCTCAACTAGGTTGGAAGGAATCTGCAATCCGAGATTTGATCTCATGCAGCTACATAAACCCTTTATCTGACCTTGTGCCTTCACTGACTGATTTGTGCCACACTGCAAACTGGATACTTTTTAATCGCATGGTGAAATACCTAGATGGTATCTCTGATGCGCTATAGTGTGTTTCTCAACACCAAAACCGATCAATGGTGGTGGTTTCCTCCAGAAATCCACAAAACAATAGAAGTTGAATCTCCTCCTCCTCTAGGAACTCTCAACATCAAATCATAACATAGCATAATGAGGAATTAGGTCGAATTCCTCCCTTTATACTCTTCCCGATCTAATTCACCATTGACCTCACTTAATCTAGGTGATTTTCCTCCTAAGTTGAGTAATTAATTAATTAATTCCCTCCTTAACACTTTTTCGTTCTATTTCTCTGTTGACTTAGGCTTAAGTGACTTTTCCTACGCTTTTGTCTTAATTCATCATTTAGCCATCAATTCTCCCTTATTTCTCCTCTCGTTCCATGTTTGTGCCTGACTATAGTCTATGAGAACAAATAGACTACTAAGTCAATCCCTCCTGACCTACTCTTGGGAACGGGGCATCACAGTCTTCCCTTCCCAAGATTGCTTGTCCTCAAGCAACATCAATCCTGGGTGCTGCAAAATATGCTCCCCCTCCCACCTGGCATCCTCCACTGGAAGTCCCCTCCATCTAACCAAGCACTCCTTGATTATCTTGTTCCTCAAAATGCGCTCTCTCTGCTCGAGCACCTCCTCTGGCACTAACTCCAACTGGCCCTCCTCTCTAAGGGTGGAAAATCCTCTGAAGTGTTGATATGTTGTCCCACTACCTTTTGAAGGAAAGAAACGTGAAAGACATTATGATTCTTGCTACCCTCTGGTAGCTCTAGCTCATATGTCATCTCGCCTACCCTCCTGATGACTCTGTATGGCCCATAAAATCTTGGCTTCAGTTCCTCTGCTTCACTCCTCTTCAAGGAGGATTGTCGGTATGGCTATAACCGCAGAAAAACCAAGTCCCCAACCTCGAAACTGCCATTGACCCTCTGAATGTCTGCATAGATATTTTGTTGATTTTGTGTTTCCTGTAAGTTTTCCTTCACTACCCGCAGAATCCTTTGGCTCTCCTCCACCCAATATTTGGCCACCCAATATTTGGCCCTCGGGACCCTGCTATCCCCAAATACGGTCTCCATAAAAGTGGGTACATTGTATCCATACAATTCTCTAAATGGTGACATCCTAATAGAAATATGGTGAGTCATGTTGTAACAATACTCACCCATGTGAAACCACCTCACCCATGTGCATTTTTTTCCTCCCACATAGTTCCTCAGATACCCCTCCACCCATTTCTTGACAATATTTGTCTATCCATATGTCTATGGGTGGTATTTGGTACTCGTGGCTAGCTCTGTGCCTGTCAACCGAGAAAGCTCCTGCCAAAATGCGCTCATGAAGCGTCCATCCCTATCATTGACTATCTGCTTGGGTAGGCCATGCAATCTGAATAACTCTCTGAAAAACAACTATGCTACCTATATGGCCTTGTAGACTATGGGTATGGAAAAGAAATGTGCAAATTTAGTCAGCCTATCGACCACCACAAATATACAATCCCTGCCCTGCACGTGAGGGAGGCCTGTGATGAAATCCATAGAAATGCTCTCCCATTTCTGCTCTGAAATGGGTAGAGGTTGAAGTAACCCTGTTGTGTGTCTGCTCTGACTTTTTCTACTGCAAGTCGTGCACTCCCGGATGTGATTCAGTACATCATCCTTGAGACCCTTCCACATGAATCTCTCCTCGATCTGCCTATAATTTTTTAAGTACCCCTAGTGCCTTGTTGCAGGAGAATCATGACACACCTTCATAACCTTCCCCTTTAAGGTAGATTCTAGAACCAAGTAGATCCAGTCCTTGTAGAAAATGGCATCATTTAGTACCAGGTATCTATCATCAACCACCTGCCCATCCATCACCTCACAATAAAATTTATTTTTGGAATATTCCACCAACAAATGTGCTTTCCAATATGTGAAAATGTTCATCATTGAACACCATCGTGGCCTCCTGGACAAGGCATCTTCCATGGCGTTCCTTTTTCCATTGACATACTCAATTTCAAAGTCAAAGGATTGGATCTTCGAGACCCACTTTTGTTGTCTCTCACTAAGTTCTTTCTGATCCAGGAAATACTTGAGACTGTTGTGATCAGTCTTCACTACAACTATGCAACCCACCAGATATTTCCTAAATTTGGTTAAGCGTGCATGATTGCTAGCATTTTCTTGTCATAAATAGAGTAGAGTCACTCTATCTCGCTGAGCTTCATGCTCTCAAACACAATGGGATGGCCTCCCTGCATCAACATTGCTCCAATCCCCACACTTGATCTGTCGCACTCCAAGATGAACGGCTGTGAGAAGTCCAGAAGGGATAGAACAGAGCATGTGCTCATAACCTCCTTCACTACTACATATTGAAAAATTTGCGATGCAAGTACCCTTTCGTCGCAAAATTCAAGAGAAAAAGTTCAATTTTTCAATTTTTATAAATCCGGCCCGTATTTGTCGCTCTCTCGACGGAATCAAACTTTCGTCTGTTTTGCGACGATCATGAAGATAGTGGACGATCGTCGCTATTTCAATGAACGTGTGTATTCATCACAAGAGCGATGCTAACTATTGACCGTTAAACTCTTTGATACTATCCATATTGAACGTTTTATTGTTTGACAAAGTCTAAATTGATATGGTCAACTTTTGTCGCAAGAGCGACGATATGACCGTTATAACCATTATACTCTTTGACAAAGTGACGTAAATATAACAAATAACTAGTTATATTTAGGTCACTGTTCGCTGCTATTGCGACGACAGTGACCTAAATTAACCTATAAATATTTGACGACTTAAAGATGTTGCGACAATCATGTTATAACAATGACGGTTCCAAAAGGGTATTTTTGTGTGGAAGAATGTCGTAGAATATAATTAGTGGGGAAAAAAGTAAAGCGGGTGAAAAGGGTGATGGTAGATGTTATTTCCCCTGCAAAAAATGTTGCCTCATACGTCCCATAATAATTTTAATAGCAACAGCTACAAAACATTGTAGGAAATATGGGCACATTGATGGCGGATCGAATGAATATCATCCCATGGTAATTAGCTATAAATTCATTATCTATTTTTATATTGTCAATTTTATATAAAATTATATATATTGTTTTAATATTTTTTATAGTATACTATAATTTTGCATGATTGTTTGTAATTATAAAGTTATAGTTGCCCTCTAACTTTACGCAGAATATTGCACCAAGTAGTAGTAGAAATGATGTTGAGCAAGCTGAGGAACATGACCTAGAAAATGAGGATCTCATGGAAGAATATGATGGGACAAATCAAGTTAATGATCCCATGGAAGAAGATGATGGGACAAATCAAATAATCCAAGATTTTTTTTCCCAGCCGGATGAGGATGGGGACAGTGCTGGTATTTATGATGAATCTCTATTAGAAAATGCAAATAAACGATTTTATGAAGTATCAAGAGAAAATCTTCTCTTTGCTACATTGTTGCTAGTGAACTTAAAGGTTATGAATAAATTTTTGAACACTTGTATGACACATATCCTAAGGTATGTAATATGTTTCATCTCATATTATACATGAATGTTGATTTTTTCTATTTTTTTTAGTGTTAATTAATGTGTAAAATAAGAATGCAATTTTTACGATTAATATTCTTTACATTAACTAGTTATTTGTTATGTTGTAGATTGTTAGGTGAATTTTTGTTACCATCGTCAAATATTTTACCTCGCGCATATCAAGGTTTACATGCCATTATGAAAGACATTGGAATGGATTATCAAACTATAGATACATGTCCTAATGATCATATTATATCTTATGGACAACATGCTTCGAAAACAAAATGTCTGCAATGTCTTATCAGTAGATATTGAACCGATCAAGTAACAAAAAGGGTGCCTCGAAATGGTCTTCGTCATATTCCCATAATTCCACGTTTGCAGTGATTTTTCAGGTGTAAAAGCATAGAACAATTTATGGATTACCATGCACGTAACAGAAGTGGAGATGGTTTTCTTTGAATGCATGTCGATGGTTCTGCATTTAAGGAATTTGAGGAAAAATAGGCAGATTTCAAAGATGAACCTCGTAATGTTAGGCTTTCATTGGCAGTTGGCAATGTTAATCCATTCGGAGAGCTTAGGTCTATTTAATCAGTGTGGAATATTTTTGCTATCAATAATAACATTCCTCCTTAGATGTCAATAAAGAAGGAGCACATAATGTTGACAATGATTGTTCCAGGTATTTGTCTACATTAATTTTTTGAATGTAACATTTTCATTTGTTTCAATTTTTGCATAATATATTTTGTTTATTTATTTACTTATATATACATGATATCATTCCTATAGTAATTATGTGTAATTTCAAACAATTAGGTAAGTACCAGGTTANTCTTTACATTAACTAGTTATTTGTTATGTTGTAGATTGTTAGGTGAATTTTTGTTACCATCGTCAAATATTTTACCTCGCGCATATCAAGGTTTACATGCCATTATGAAAGACATTGGAATGGATTATCAAACTATAGATACATGTCCTAATGATCATATTATATCTTATGGACAACATGCTTCGAAAACAAAATGTCTGCAATGTCTTATCAGTAGATATTGAACCGATCAAGTAACAAAAAGGGTGCCTCGAAATGGTCTTCGTCATATTCCCATAATTCCACGTTTGCAGTGATTTTTCAGGTGTAAAAGCATAGAACAATTTATGGATTACCATGCACGTAACAGAAGTGGAGATGGTTTTCTTTGAATGCATGTCGATGGTTCTGCATTTAAGGAATTTGAGGAAAAATAGGCAGATTTCAAAGATGAACCTCGTAATGTTAGGCTTTCATTGGCAGTTGGCAATGTTAATCCATTCGGAGAGCTTAGGTCTATTTAATCAGTGTGGAATATTTTTGCTATCAATAATAACATTCCTCCTTAGATGTCAATAAAGAAGGAGCACATAATGTTGACAATGATTGTTCCAGGTATTTGTCTACATTAATTTTTTGAATGTAACATTTTCATTTGTTTCAATTTTTGCATAATATATTTTGTTTATTTATTTACTTATATATACATGATATCATTCCTATAGTAATTATGTGTAATTTCAAACAATTAGGTAAGTACCAGGTTAAAGATATCAATGTATATATCAAGCCTCTTATCGACGAGCTACTAAAGTTATGGGTTGGCATCACAATGTATGACATATGTAAACCAATCGGGGAGAAGAAATTTAGATTCCGTGGAATACTTTTATGGACAATTCATGATGCCCCTGGACTAACACATTTATGTGGTATGTAGCATTCTATTATTTCTCTTTAATACTATATAATTTTTTAATGTTATCATGGTGCATGTTTAATTTTTAAATAATCTCATCGCATAAATGGCATTAATCCATTTATTGCGGGTCTTCAAACAAAGGGTAAATTTTCATGTCCAGTTTGTGGTCCTAAGATGAACCATCATCATTCAAAAAGTTTAGGAAAGGTGGTGTTTGATAAGTATAGGCACCTCCTCCCTAAGAACCATAGGTATCGTACTACTGAAAAACATATTTTCAATGGGAAAGAAGAGACTAGTTTAAAACCACAAAGAATGACACCTCACCTATGGAGGTTGGAATATAATAGAAATTGTCAAGGTACTCAATTTCTTTATGTATCGTAGATCATGTAATGTTTTGAATTTTTGTTTTAATCATTGAATTTATTATACCGTATTTGATAATTATTTTTGTGATTTCTTTTATGCTTCATGAAGGTCGCCATCATCATGAAGGTATTAATAATGGAATTCCACGAGGAATGAAATGTTATCCCGCTCAATTCATGAGGTTTCCCTACGATGAGGAGCTAAAAATAGCTCTTTTTTTTATACAATGCATATCGGGAATAATGTGACAGAAACGTTATGGTGAATCATAGATGGTAGGAGGGACGAAAAAAATTTGTCAAAATTTGTACTGACATTCAGGAAGCCAATCATGCAATGTGAAGTGTGATCTGATATTCAAATAGATCAAATGGATTACTAGACCAAAATAACCTTTCATGGTTATTAATAGAGAAACAAATCAATCATGTAAAAGAGGTCATTCAAAGAATTAAATTTACCACGGGTTTTGCTTCAAACATAAATAATATCTTAACGAAGAAAGGTGAATTTGGTGGGGTAAAAAACATGATTGGCATACCTTCATTAAGGTAATAATTTTGGTATACATATTTATATATATTGGCCTTATACATCTTTTATTTTATTTTTATTTTTTTTGTCTACTTTGGTTGAAACAAATAACGATTCATTTTTTTGTTACAGTATGTTCTACCGCTATCTCTCCCAAACGACTTTGACAACAATGCCAAACAAGTTATATATGATCTTGGAAATTACATGAGGTAAGTAGTTGTGATTTATATGCAAAATGTTCTTTCAAATTATTTTTGTACTTAATGACACGTGTTTTACTTGTAATGTAATAAATTATATTATGTTACGTTGAAACATTTTATTTTCTTATGTCATGATCTCATGTAGATGGTTGTCATTGAAAGAAATTCATGAATATGATATAAAGTATTGGAAGAGAGAAATTCCCCGTCTAATGTGTGAAATGAAAAAGTATATACCTCCAACATTTTTCAATGCACAAGAACACTACCTCATACAACAAGTTGAGGAGATTGAAATTTGTGGACCTGTTCACATAAGGTCAATGTGGATGGTGGAGAGGCACTTGAAATCATTGAAGGTGTTGGTTAGACAAAGAGAAAGTCTTGAGGGTTCTATGGTGGAGGGATATATGGTATATCAATCCATGGTGTATATTAGTCAGTATCTTCCTAAATTAGCAGCACCAACTATGCATGTAGTGGATCACATTTGGGATGTGAACTCCATCGAAAAATTTGAAGATCAGGAGCATCTGTTGGGGAAAGGTAGAATGAAAAAAATGAGAGGTAATATATTAATAATTGTGGAGATTTATATTAATAATACATATAAAGTTCCATTTTTTGTGTATATGATCAAACTCATTAATATATTAATATAATTTATTTCATAAATTATTAATATTTATAACCTTCATATTGGACGTTATAACTAATATTTAATATTGGTTAATTATGATTTTTTGATTCAGTTGCTCAAGTGTGGGATGCACTGCACTTATACATTGCAAATAATCTTGACTGGATGAATGTATGGATTGAAAGATGTAAACAACATAATGGAGGTAGGTTATCATAGCAACGACTGTCTGAATTGGTTAGAGAAGCTCGTCATAGTGGAGATGACAATGTTACGCAAACGGAAATTGATTTAGCATATGGTTTGAAAGATGGACAGGTAAGAAAATTCACCCATTTTTTCAGTTATTTTATATTATATTAATGTGACTATATTTGTACTGTATTTTTCAGATACTTTCGAAGTTATATAAATATATATGTTAATTTATTAATTGGCAATGCATCTTTTACATATCTGGAATATTGCAGTTGAAACACCACAAGGCTATGTGGTGCAATGGTCGTAAATTTCACATCAAACAATTGGATGAAACCAGAAAAAATTATGATAGTGGGATAACTGCAGTAATCCATGTCACTAATGTTTCCTCTAGGAGTGAAAGACATCCCCAAGAATCTGAAAATAGATATTATGGGTATTTAAACAATATACTTGAGTGTGACTTTAATTCCTTCAAATTAGTTATGTTCGATTTCAAATGGTATAGGTTACGGATTCATGAATGCGATGAGGAAAGAACTGTTATTCAACATGCCAACGGATTTCCAATGATTAAAACAACGGTGTTTGAAAGAGGACATGATCGCTATATTTTTCCAAGACAATGTGAACAGGTCTTTTACTCAAATGTTCCAGGTGAGAGGGATTGGTCATTTGTTGTTAGATATGATCCAAGAGGAAGGCCAATTAAGTATACTCATTTACAGGAAGAAGATGATATTGAAAATCAAGAAGATGATTTGATAGATCAGACATAGATGGAATATCATGCAAGGTCTATAGATGAAGAAGACAAAGAAGATCATGATCCAGGCATAGGAGACAATATTGCAATTCTTGATGATGATGTCGATGAAAATATGCTGGAAAATGACATTGATGTCGATGATGATATCATTAATCCTTTCAACACTGTTTCTAAACCAGATCATGATACAAATGTCAAGTTCGATGAAGAAGATCAAGATATAGAATAAGGATGATTACACAAATGTTGAGGTTGTATTAGGTACGTGACTATATAATATTTTAATTTGTATGAATTATTCTCTTAAAATAATTTACTTATAATGTCATTGGTTAATTACATGTTTTTAAGTTGTATGGGATGTTTTTATATCCTATGTTACATGTTGTTTAATTATTATGTGAAACCGGAAAATATTTGCCAATATACTAAAGTATGTGGTAGACTAAAAATATCATTTACAAACACATAATTTCATGTACCTTCATTAATTTTTGTTTTTGTAGTTTCTATGCATGAATCTTAATAGGATGTTTCTTTCGATTATTTTCTATTTTATAGATTGGGTTTTGGGGATCAATTGAGAGTGATGTGAAGGGGAGGGGAGGGGCCATGTGAGCTTCCACCTTCACGTGGTTGGCCTTGTTTAGTAGAGGATAAATTATTCTTGAAACCAAGAGCAGCTCTTTCATTTTTATACCATCATGATCGTATAAGATTTCATCAATATTGTTACCTATTTGAATCTTCTTAGAATTGAGATTCATTACATAGTCGTTGAAAAAAGACAAAAGACTTATGTAGTGGATATTGTTCATATGTTCTAGTAGATATGTTAATG
>SNQJ01S0053871.1:45129-75605 GCA_010110895.2 Picea sitchensis
TAATAGAAATTGTGTATTACTGTATCTCTGTGTTTATGGTTGCATCTCTAATATATTTATGTTATATTACTGGATATACGCGATATCTCTGTGCATTTCTTTATTATATCTCCGCTCTCATTTCGTGCCGAAAATAATCCGGATCAAAAAACCTGTTGATGTCATCCCAACAAGTTCATGATTTTTGTTTGATACTAGTGTCAAACCTTGGAATCCTTCCGTGTAGTGATCAAGAACTTTGTGTAAAAATTTTCCTCCACATGCCTAAAGATCCTCTCCATCCTCTTGGATGAGACTGGCAGGGGTGCTCCTGTCAACATGCCCCTCAGGACAACCCTCTTCCTGTCACTGTCTTTGAATCCCATCTCCAAGGTCTAGTAGTTGGTGGTGATTTTTCCCAAAGTGATCAATCAATGGACTCCCAAAAACACATCTATGTCTGATAGGTCAACCACATAAAATGTATCTCTCACAGTGTAGTTTCCCAACTTGATCTCCAAGTTCGTAACTCTGTCTAGACACTCCATCGTATGGCCATCTGCTACTGCAACATCAAATCTTTCAAAATCCTGTGTCTGAAGGGCCTGTCTCAATACCAATGAAACGTCGATGAAGTTGTGGGTGGCCCCACCATCTATCAGGGTGATTTCCCATTGCCCATGAATAGTCCATTTGATCCATAGGGTGTCGTACCTGGGAACACTAGAAAGTGTCGCTATGACTCCTCCCTTTGCGGGTTTTCGTTTGCTAGCCTGCTGAGGAGGCTACGGAACTACCAGTGGGTGGGCTCCTGTCGGTGTCGGTGGTTTATGGGGAGGCTACTCCTCTTCCTTCTCTGACTCCTCCTCTGAGCTAGTGGATCCACTGTCCTGTTCCTCCTCCTCACTATCCAAACTCTCTTCTACCACCTCAATATAGTGAATCTCTCCCTTGCCCATGCACCTCTGGCTTGGGACCCAAGGATCTTTTCAATTGAAGCAAATATTCTTCCTCATAATCTCTCGCCTCATCTCATCATCCAGATTCTCCTTTCCCTTCCATTATATCTAGAATGGATTTCGGTCTCGATCCTTCTGTGGTACGAAGGGTTTGGAAAAGGGTTTAGTTTTTGGCACTAATTCCGCCAAATATCTAGTGTGTAGGATGGAATCCTACAAGGTGTGAGGCTGGTATGCCTTCACCCATCCTCTCAAGGGTTATTTGAGCCCTTATGTGAATAACATGATCATTCGAGGCTCAGATATATCTTTCACTGCCACTACTACTCGCTGGAACTCTGAGATGAATGCCTCTATTGTGCCAGTTTGTCTCAATTGGGATAGATCTCTGAAATGGATCTTTGTATCCCTCCTGTCAAAACTTTCCATGAGTCTCTATGTGAAATCCATGTAGGAGGTGATGCGATTGTGGCCCAATGACACCAATCCATGATACCACCACTCATGTGCCTCATCCTCCAAGTGTAAGGTAGCGAAATTGATGGCCTTTATCTTGGTCATCTGGTTGAGCTTGTAGTATGTGTCTAGTTTCTATACCCAAGCTCTGGCAGTGAATTTGGATGATCCGTCGAAATAAGGTATGGTGAGTTTACCAACTTTTCGGATGAAATCAATGTTATTCCCCTCTTGTTGATGCGACCCTCCTCTATGTGGCTCTCTAGGGTGATTCCTGAGTCTGAGTCCACAATACTTGACTAGGGTCATGTCCTGATGGAAGTCACGGCCCAATGTTGCATACTCCCTCCGATAATCTTCAATGTCATCTGCATGAGTGGGAAACCTTTGTGATATCGGTAGTTGTGTTGCGGGTGCCCTCTAGAAACTGGGAAACAAAGTTCTGGGAATCCTACTCATAGAGGTGTATGTGTGATTGGGGTCTATTGCTGATCCGGAAAGATCTTTTAATGACTGTGGTTGAGTTTTTAATTGCATGTGTTAATTAACCATTTGAGAAGCTTAATGAAAGAATGAGGAAATAAGAGGAATTATGACAGCCACATACATATATGCAGATATGAAATGAAGTAATAGATAGCAAACCATAACAAGAGAAGTGATAACGGAGTTTGGCACAAAATTGCCTACGTCTCTGGGCCTTTGTCTCAGTGGGGAAGGCTTCTTTATTTTTGTTCAAAGCTCAAAAAGTACATCGTAGCAGTGTCATCAGGATACAAGACTGATTTGGTCATGTTCTTCCAGATCTCTAGAACCCAGCAGAAGAAATGGCACGCAAAATGGATGACTGGAGCTCCCAGAAATGACCCGCAAGCGTCTACTCCTCAACAACTTCCCTGCATAAAAATGGCTTTGGCTTGGCTTCCCTTCAACATAACTCTGCTCTAACTATCCTCCATGGCCTCAAACAGGCATGGTTTTTATATATCTGAAGTTGGTTATCATTCCCCAACTTCCTCCCAAAATCTGGCCTCCAAAAATGCCCAATATCTCCCAAAAATGACCAAAATCCACTATTACAGGCATAAAAATCAATTAAAAATTCATAACTATATAATAAAACCCACTTTAGCCTTAATATGGGCATAAGCCCCCCAAACTAGGCATGTTCCCCCTATTCTCGGTCACATGCAACTAAATTTGGCCAAGCGCTAGCCCAAAGGGCTAAGTGTTGGCCCATTCTTGCGCTAGCTCCTGGTTTTTGGGGCTCTGCATAGATCCTCGACCTAATAACATGCGCCCTAAGGCATAGGCCCTCCCCGATTCACACTGGTGGTTACATGGAGGAGCCGAAGTCCAAGGGCTAGGCCCTATCCCAATCTGTGTGCATAGTGGTTATGCTCTGGCGCCCGTGCCCTTAGCCACTGTGGTCACATGTAATATAATAAACCGTGGGTTGGGGCTTAGCCCCAGCCCTTTCTGCCTCCAATTAAACTTTGCATTCAAATTAAATAAAAAAAATTCCATATATCTATTAAGTAACATCAGCAGGTCGGGTGGTAAGCCCGGTCCTGCCAGTCCATAGCTTGGAGGAGGTCGGGCAGTCGAACCCAGCAGAGGCCCAAAATTTTGTACAAACCAACAACCAACAGAGGGGTGCCACGTGGCAGCCCAAGACTGGGCCACGTGGCACCTGCCCATTAGTCGAACATGATGTCACTTGTCAACACAGGATTGGACCACCTGTCTGCCATGTATCTGCCTAGCCAACCTGTCACGTCAGCCTGTGCCACGTGGACTGTACGGACTGTACAGTCACCCCACTTTTTTTACCTGTTTGGGTTTTCGATCAGAATGTGATATATTTCGCATATGGAGCCCGTTTGATGAAGTAAATATATGGTCGGAATCAGGAAGATGAGACGGACGCAATGGCATTGGTTTTGTCGAATTCTGAGCACTTTGAGTTCTGAGCCTTTTTTAGCCCTGACAAGCTCCTGGATCTGATTCTGGATCAACTGCCTGCCCCTGATTTCCCCTATGCTACATGTGGGGATTGTGTTCCCAGGGTGCCCAACATAGCCAATCTATTAGCCACGTTTTCCAAGGATTCAGACATGGTCCGCTGACTAGCTAACATATTGATGATAACCTGCATGAAGGTTGCCTCTGGTTCCATGGGGACCTTGCCACTTCCCTTTAGTCAGTCATATCTATCTCCTAGAATCCTTTCAGCCTTGCACTCAACCTCATGCTCTGCTCTTCTCTCTGCTTCTTTGTGTGCCTCTTCCTCTTCCTCTAATCTAGGAGGGAAAGAAGGAAATTCAGGCCTAGGCCTTCTTTCCTTGCGCCTGTTGTAAGTGACAAATTCGTCACCTACGTGCTCATGACCATCTGGGTCTTCTGCTACACTCATCGTCTTTAGTCATAGGTTGGCAGGACTAAAGCTCTGATACCACTAAAATATCCTTGATCCAGTTGATCTGGATATCTACTGTTGATCTAGTGTTCTATCTCATAGATCTGATACTCTGGGGTTCTCTGGATGCATTTAATCTTCAAATCTGATACTCTGGGGGTTTCTGGATGCATTTTAGTTATGTGCTTGAGATGTTTTGTGATTGTCTCATGTGCATGTTATACATTATGGTTTAAACAGTATATATATGTTGCATGCAGAAATAAGGAACAATAACCGCCTAATAATATGTATTATGAGATTTAAGCAGGGAAATACAATGAAATACTAGAAATATAGAAAAACAATGAAATACTGGAAATATAGAAAATAATCATCAGCTATATCTCATGGATCATCACTAGAATACAAGAAAATAACATAAAATACACATGGCCAAAATATGAAGGCAGATTTGATGCATGCACAGATAGATCGAAAAAATCGACGGTTTCGAAAAAAAAATGGTAACCGCTACAAATTGGAAAAATCGTCTGGAAGGCTATAACCGTCGGAATGAGCTGTAAATTATATCAATAGAAGCGCCCTGGCCTCTATACTGATCCTGGTGACTATAGGATGGAAGATATGTCCTCTGATGCTCTGGATCTCATCCGGATGCAGTGCCCCCACCTTAGCAGGGTCTATTGACCTCCCGATCACTGGATCTTCTCAATCTTCGAGCTCAAACATCTCTTTGATTCCTTGTTGGAATCCTCAAGAAATATCCACGGGTCCTATATGTAACTCATTCCGTGCAAACAAGAACTAGGTGTGAGCTTCCTTACGTGATCACCGACTGTGACCACAGGCCTAACCAAAAAAGCGTTTCACGATCTCGGACCTCGGGTGATTGCACTTGAGCCAAACCTTACCTCGTGATTTTTTATTTCCCGATCGACAATTTCTCTAGGCGCAAGCTCCTCCATTAACCTTCCACCGATATGACCTCTAGCTATGACATGGGGCCAAGCTTTCGAGTGCGTTGGGATTTCGCGTATCGAGAAATTGCGACGACGCTTTACTCCCTTTTCATGATATCTGAACTCGCGACTTCCTCACCTTAGATCAACGGTCTTGATTCCCCCACGATCCGACAATACTTTTTTCTCCTTCGTGTTTTAGGATTTCACATTTCGCTAAGTCGAAAGGTTGCTCACCTCTGATCTTATGACTTTTGAAATTCTTCTCGCATTAGATCGACGGTCTACGTGCCCCGTGATCCAACAGTCCAGATCTCCTCTCTCTCGAATCAAGATTTCGCATTTCGGGTAATTGGAAGACTGCACACCTCCCTTCTCTCGATTCTTGATTTTGCGATTACCTCAGATCGATGGTCTAGATCCCTCCGTGATCCAATGGTTGTGATTGAATTGTGAACTTAGATTTCGCGAGTTTTCTTACCCTGTGCACTTCCAGACCGTTAAAGTTCATGCACTTACCTATGGATCCAACGAATGTTGGTCCCACGCTTAGATCTAACGGTCCAAATCTGATCTCCCTCTGTGCATTCTTATGAGCATCTAGAAGCGATATTTGACGACTAGATCTCTTCCTCTGTAGCTGATCTGACAGTAGTTGTCACTCCCCTTCTTGAGTTTACGAATTCTTCTAACTTAGAATATTTTTAGGTATTCAAAGGCTTCGACCTTTGTTTCTCCCATGAGTTTGTTTCTTAGACCTCGTCTGCACTTCTGGAAGGCGTTATCGCTTCTGAGCTTTCTCTCTTTCTTCTCCTTTGACTCTTACAGAGTCCCTTCGACACTTAGTCGAATTCTAGATCTGTGCACTCTTTGTCGCAGATTCTTACGCAAGACTTGGTTCTTGCAGGTGACTGTGCACGCCTTGCAGCAGTCTCTTTGCACTCCTTGCAAAGGGAAAGTTTTGTGTTATCTCTTATGAGCTTCGGAATCGAAACAGATCCCATCAATGCACTCCTTGCGTTCTGTGTGCACACCTTGCACTCACTCAACATAAGAGAAACAATTGAAACTTATACTACCATTCACAGTTTCATTCATTCATAACAAAATTCATTCATTTATGAAAACACAATAACAGAGAATTGCAAACAGTAACAGTATTATGCATTTGGGCCAATTTTCCTCTGTCATATTCATTCAAAAGTAGATGGCTATAGCTAATATTAAAACAATAACTTAAAACTCAGAAAAATTCCTACTAACTCGCAGCAGCCTCATTTGGGCGTACAAAAACTCTACTTATCTCTAAGGGTCCTTAGGGTTCCCCCCAACTACTCGTCTACTTCAAAAATGAAAACCTAACTGCTACCTAAGTTCAGTTACATTCAAGACTCAGGGTGAAACTCCCTAATTGATCATGATCATTCCACCTCCAAGTGTTTGATCTTCTTTTGTTCTTCATCAGCTCCCCAAAGGATTCGCAATAACTCCCGACGTTTGAGATTCTGAAATGATTCTCGAGTGCTGAAATTTCCTACGACGTGTGCTTGCTAACGACGTTGATGATGCTCCTTCATCATACTCCCCCTGGATAAAAATTCATGGACTCCTTTCCATGAGCTCCTGCACCGATTTTCCATTCTTTTGGATACTAGCTTCATTTTCCCAACTGGCATCTTCTATTGGGTGTCCCTTCCACTTGACTAGATATTCAAAATAGGTATTCCTCCTGGTCTTTTTGCCAATTCTCTGATCAACAATCTTCTCCATCTGTGGTTTTTCTGCTATGGGAATTTATTTCTTCCACTGAATTTTATCTTGATCTTTTGATCCCTCTGTGCCATCTTTCCTGTACGGATACAAATATGAAATGTTGAATATGGGCGATATGCCCACATCATCTAGCAGCTCAATCTCATAGGTGTTTGCATCAAACTTATTCAAGATTTTACATGGTCCTATCTTATTCATTTTTAACTTGTTATACGTTCCCCTAGGGAACCTTTCTTTCCTGAGATGTGCCAAAACCTGATCTCCCACCTCAAATTGAAGTTCTCTGTGATGTTGATAAACTTTGTGCTTGTACTCTTGGCTAGAGTTATGTAATTGTCCTTTGATCTCGCTATGGAGCCTCTGCATTTCTGTAGCAAAATCTTCTGCTCCAACGCTTTTGATCTTACTATGTCCCAAGTCTCTCAACTCGGATACTCCCCTGGGTTTCATTCCATACAATATCTGGAATGGGCTCTTTCCAGTGCTTTTGTTTGGTGAGTCGTTGTATGCAAATTCTACTTGTGGTGGAATCTGATCCCACTGGTTATGATGCTCAGTGACCAGACTCCTCAACAAGTTTCCCAAAATTTTGTTTACCACCTCATTATGTCCATCTGTCTGAGGATGATAAGTTGAGCTAAAGGAAAGATCCATCTCCAACTTCTTCCACAATGTTCTCCAAAAATGACCAACAAATTTTGTGTCTCTGTCCGAGACGATGCTTCCGGGTAGGCCGTGAAGTCTCACAACTTCCTTGAAAAACATATTTGCAACATGTGTTGCATCACTGGTCTTCTGGCATGGGATAAAGTGTGCCATCTTTGAAAATCTATCCACCACCACAAATATGGAATAAAATCCTCTTTGTGTTCTTGGCAGTCCTAACACAAAATCCATGCTTATCGCATCCCAAAGCCTCTCTGGTATTGGAAATGGTTGGTACAATCCAATGTTCTGTCTTTTTCCTTTTGCATGTTGGCAGATTCTACATATGTTCACAAATTTTATCACGTTTGTCCTCATACCTGGCCAATAGTATGAACTGCTCAACTGTGCAAATGTTTTATCATGGCCGAAATGTCCAGCCAATCCTCCACTATGATTTTCCTTCAAAAGGTTATCCCTCATTGAGCACTTTGGTATGCACAATTTATTTCCCTTGAACAACAACCCTCTTGAATCATATACTCTGCCCACTGGTACCTATATCTCGGCACAAGATTCACGCATGCTTTGTATGCTTCCTTGTTATATGGATCATCATTGTACATTTCCTTAAGGTGTTCAAACCCCAAGGTCTTCACCTAAAATTCCTGCAGAATCAAACATCTCATGCTTAATGCATCAGCAACTTTGTTCTCATTCCCAACAATATGTTTTATGACAAAAGTAAAATTCTGCATAAACTCAATCTACTTGGTGTCCCTTCGGCCAAATTCGGACGGCTATTCTTTGTCAGACGCCACCTTAACTGTGCATGGCTCCTGCAAGGGAAGTAGCTGAGCCATTAAGAGCCGAGATAGCGTGTGCAGACCTCCTTGGTGAGTCGAGGACTCGACGTGGCTTCCATGAATAGAACCAGTACAGAGGAACTTCTCAGGTAGACTTTCGGCCAAAACATCCATACTTTGAAATTAATGAGTGAGGCGAGGTTTCAACCACCCTCTCTCTTCTTCATTCATACCCAGCGGGTACCGGGATTTAGATCACGTCAGATCGGCGTCTGGAGAACACAATGCCCCCTCCCTCTGAAACTCAATTCGTCTCTTTTGGCCTCCCTTTTGTACAGAACGATAAATGCTAGCGCCCATCCTCCAGGCCTGCTCCTTGTGACCAGACGCCAAAACTAAGGGCCCGATTCTGGGCACTTTCGGCACTTCGAGATTCGAGGTTTCGAGAGGTTAAATGACGAGGAGCACTTACTCCTCGAATTCCTGAATGCTGACATGGCATGGATGTGCACCACGTGTCCTTAAGATAAACGGCTGAGGTAGCATCCGCTATTTAAAAGGGGGCCCACTTCATCCACAGGCTCGCTTGACGTGACCTGGTGCTAAGACCGTGGGCTCGGATCCAAAGGTACTTTTGGCGTTTCATCAATCGGCGATTTCAGCTGTAAAGAATGGGAGGCTCCTTGTCTCCCAAAACACCAATCCCCGATACGCTGACTGGCCACCACCTGTCCCAATTGGATCAGATGACCCAGATTTTCTCTGAACTATGGGCGCTACCCTTCGTGCTAAATCCTAGGCAACCTGACAGCCTCGAAAACCCGATGACCTTCGATCTGCTTCATCAATTGATCCTTGCCGTTGAAATCAGACTGCTCGCTCGCTTGATTTTAAGCCCGAAATGGACTTCTTCTGTGAGTTGCGCTCGACGCTTATGGTTGCGGCCCTTGAATAAAACACATCTGACCAGCTTTCAAACCCCACTTCTATGCGTTTACACCAAAGGCCTAAAATCAGAGAGGAGAATACCCCTATACAAGAAATGTTTCTAACATTAGGCTCCATGGGGGATAGATTCGTCCTTGTGATGCTCTAGGAACTCATTTTGCAGTTCCAGTGCCTTGTTGTTGGGCTATGGAGTCAAGCTCAAAACATCCTGCTGCTGAAAATACAGGCCGAAAAATAAAAGCAACAAAATAAAGATACATGCTCAAAGGAGCTTATTTAGATACAATCCTAAACTGATAAAACACTATACATGGGGCTAGGTGAAAGAAAACTTCCACCATAGCCAATCAAGCAGCTTCCTGGATAGAAGCTCCTTCCTTCTGTCGATGATCACCAGCAGATAGTGTAACCGTGACAGCAGAACGGCTACACTCTTCAACTTCTCCTCATAGGCTGAAGTTGATATGAAATGGGGTGACTCCAAGGCATAAAGGACATCCCACTCCATGTATTCGCCGACAGGGTCATAGAATGAGTGGAAAATTTCAAAAAAATGGTGACAGGCAGCCTCCTCTGCTACAGAGTTGCTCACATGTGGTTGAATATCTTTGATAAGAATAGGTGAGTGGACAACTGACGTAGGCTCGCTGATCTCAGGCGGTAGCTGCTCGTTGACTGGCTCTGGAATGAAATACGTGCTCAGTTGTTCCTCTGGTTCCTTTTCCTCTTCTTGGCTCTCCCCCGGGTCAGATTCGTATTCATCATAAATAGGGACCATGGGGTGGTTCTACTTTTTGACTGGCTCTTCTGTATATTTATAGTGATCAAATGCAGGATAAGGTTGTTACTCATCATCACTATAATATACATCAAAAAGGGGTTGTCCTTCATTGATATGACCCTCCTCCAGAACAATGATCCCATCGAAAATTTTCGTTTCAGGGACAGTGGGACCTGCTGCTTCTGGCTGCTCATACATAATCCTTTTCTCTTTAATCCCAGGTAAAAATATATCGTGAGAAACCCCCTGGGGGAAAAGAGAAGAAACCTCTTCCACAACTAACCCCTCTTTTAAAAAAAGGGGGTCTTCGTCATCATGAGCAGAGCTGCTAGGAACATCTGCTTCAACCCGATATCCAAGTGAGTCATCTACCATGGACCACATTTTCTCTATAAACTCACAATTTCCACAAGAGGCATGTTGATCGTTATGAACATCTAAAAGAATAGAGGCATCTGATATGATTTCAGATGCTTCCGTTCTAGGGATAACACAATTAATATCATTCAACACCTCCATATTTTCCTAGCAAATGCTTTCCTCCACAGTAAGAGCTTCATCATGGACCAAGTCTTCAGGGCCAGCAGAGGCTTCATGAAGCGAAGAAAACTCCTCACAAAAGTTTTCAAACAAACAATCAGCTGGATAGTAGTCTTTACAAAATGAATTGAAAGTTGTATGAAAACATGTTAAAGAGCGGATGCTCGCAACGGGAAGAGATTGACACCACTCAAGAGCAGCTCCCTTCAATGAATATCTGAAGAGATTAATCCGGACATCCTCATGCGTAATATTGTGTCGGTGAATAGCTTCATGGAAATCCAGTAAATGCTCAGCTGGTTCGTCCCAACTTGTTGCATGAAACTCAGGGAGGAAATCTTCCCATTGGTCTCTATCAGGAAGTGCATTAGGAAAACCAACTATCTAGGAAAATTCATAGAAAGCAAACCTTTGAGCCAGAATTTTCTCCATATTGAACCAGTGGAGTCGCCAATCGATCCTTGAATCATGGAGTCACCAGGTGAAAGATGCGTAGCTTCAAATATGCTTGGTCCTTGTTAACCATCAAAGGCCAGATCTTAACGTTGTCGTTACCCCAGGAAGCTTCTCAGGCTGAGAAAGCAGCTGTTGAAACCTTCTCGAGAAAGATCCTTAGGGTCAACTTTCAGGTGTGTTAACAATAGCTACAGCTGAAACACTGAAGTGAAAACAATGGAGTCACCATAGTGGAGTCTCCAGGTGCACAGTAGCAATCTTTAAGGGCTCTGATGTCTGATGCACCTTCAGAATAAGAGGCTCAATGTCGTTCTGCCCAGGGAAAATCTTCAACTTCATCCCCGGCAACGGCGCCAGAAATGTTAGCGTCGGAAGTCACTCCTGGATTGCTTGCAGGAGCAGAGCCCGACGCCCATCAGTTTTTATGTCACGATTTAATGAATGGGGGTGGTCAAATGGAAAGAGACCTAGGAGAGCAGCATTGACACAGGAACCAGGGTCTGGTATGTAGAAAGCAAGGGAGGTCTTGATCCAACTTTCATCAGTAAGTTGATTAAAGGGTGGTAGATGGAAGACTTGTGAGAAGGGTGAGTAAGACTACCTCAGGCAACAGGCCTTTGGAAGCTTGAAGAAGAAAAACTCAGAAGCCAAGATCCTCTTGGTCCAGAGTTTCAAAGAGCTAAAGGGTGACTCGACTGGATCCTCCAATTCCAAGCCATTCCAGCGCTGAGAAAACACAAGAACTGATTAGAAACACTGCGACTGTTGCAATGATCCAACCTACATCATCCTACAACAGTGCAACTCGATTGGATCCTCCAATTCCGAGCTGTTCTAACACAGTAAACAAAGAGATGGAAAAAGACGCTGACATCCATAAAGTAAGAATTCTCAAATGCCTTATACATTAACCAGAGTGACCAGCGCTGCATCAAAACTTTACAATCGGGAGCCTAGATCAACCATCCCCACCTTACAAAAATGGCGAAAACGCCTACATATACTCAAAAACAACCACACCAGCAAAAACAAGATGTTGCATTAAAAACATTGCATCTGCATGTCTTCTGACAGTCTGCGCATGCAGACTCTAGCCGATTGTGCACCCAGGACTTGGTGTCCCTTCGGCCAAATTTGGACGGATATTCTTTGTCAGACGCCACCTTAACTACGCATGGCTCCTGCAAGGGAAGTAGTTGAGCCATTAAGAGCCGAGCTAGTGTGTGCAGACCTCCTTGGTGAGTCGAGGACTCGGCGTGGCTTCCATGAATAGAACCAGTACAGAGGACCTTCTCAGGTAGACTTTCGGCTAGAACATCCATACTTTGCAATTAATGAGTGAGGCGAGGTTTCAACCACCCTCTCTCTTCTTCATTCATACCCAGCGGGTACCGAGATTTAGATCACGTCAAATCGGCGTCTGGAGAACACAGTGCCCCCTCCCTCTGAAACTCAATTCGGCACTTTTGGCCTTCCTTTTGTACAGAACGATAAATGCTAGCGCCCATCCTCCAAGCCTGCTCCTTGTGACCAGACGCCAAAACCAAGGGCCCGATTCTGGGTGCTTTCGGCACTTCAGGATTCGAGGTTTCAAGAGGTGAAATGACGAGGAGCGCTTACTCCTCGAATTCCCGAATGCCGACATGGCACGGATGTGCGCCGCGTGTCCTTAAGATAAACGGCTGAGGTAGCATCTGCTATTTAAAAGGGGGCCCACTTCATCCACAAGCTCGCTTGACGTGACCTGGTGCTAAGATTGTGGGCTCGGCTCCAAAGGTTCTTTTGGCATTTCGTCGATCGGCGATTTCAGCTGTAAAGAATGGGAGCCTCCTTGTCTCTCGAAACACCGATCCCCGATACGCTGATTGGCCGCCACCTGTCCCAATTGGATCGGATGACCCAGATTTTCCCTGAACTATGGGCGCTACCCTTCGTGCTAAATCTCGAGAAACCTGACAGCTCCGAAAACCCGATGAACATCGATCTGCTTCGTCAATTGATCCTTGTCGTTGAAATCAAACTGCTCGCTCGCTTGATTTTAATCCCGAAATGGACTTCTTCTGTGAGTTGCGCTCGACGCTTATGGCTGCGGCCCTTGAATAAAACACATGTGACCGACTTTCAAACCACACTTCTATGCGTTTACACCAAAGGCCTAAAATCAGAGAGGAGAATACCCCTATACAAGAAATGTTGCTAACAGATACTAAGTTGCCAGTTCTCCCACTGTCAATTATCACCTTGCATACTATGTCTTTAGTCTTGAAATTTGTCCTGAATAGGTTGTTTATCTGCATTGGCTTCTCAACTTCTGCCTCTAGTTTTACGAGAAATTTTCTCAACAATAGGGATGCTCCATCCTCTACTCCTTTTGCTTCAACATTCCTTCTTTGTGCTTCCGAAATGTGAGCTTCACCTTCTCCTTCTTTCTTTCTCTCGGGACATTCCCAAGACTTATGTCCCACCTTTCCACATGTGTAACATTTTACTTCTCCTCCTCTACCTCTGCCTCTTCCTCTTCCTCTGGAAGAACTTCTTCCACCATCTTGTCTTCCTCGAGAAATTCCTCCTCTTTCCGAGTGACTATGTGGTTTCTCAGTCTCATCTTTGGATTTATGTTCCTTGTCGTGGGCAACTCCCTTGCCTTTATTCGGGACTGGGTTTCTACCCATGCCTCGTTGGCTTTGTTTTCTAGCCAACTTCTCCTCTGACTTCAGTGCAAACTGATAAGCATCCTCCACTGTCCTTACTAACATCATGTTGATTTCCTCCTAGATTTCATACCTCAGGCCATTTATATACCTGGAAACTTTTTCTTCATCCTTCTCTCTTTGTCCAGTTCTAATGTTCATCTTGTAGAAATATTCTCTGTACTCTTTAACTAGCATACCCTTCTATCTCAGGTTCTGCATCTTCCTAAACAGATTGATCCAATAATCTTTGGGCATGAATTTTGCTTTCAGCTTGGCTACCATTTTGTCCCAATTCTTTATCTTTTGTTTGCCTTTGCTTCTCCTCTCAGCCTGCAGTTCATCCCACAACAGTGTTGCATGTACCTTGAGCCTGGTGACGACATGTCTCACCCTCTTCTCCTCATCTACATCTTCATAGTCGAAATATTTGTCCATGGATCTTATCCAATCCAACAACTCTTCAGCATCCAAATTTCCTTCATACATTGGGAACTCTATATTGGCTCTAGCTCCCAATATAACAACTGCTCTCAACAAGCATTCTTCAGCAACATTCTCTCTTGCATCTTGCTTGACTTCTACTTCTTCTCTCTCTGCATCATTGATGTCTCCACTATAAGGTTCTCTCCTCTGCGTTGCCTCCATCACCTCTAATCTTGCATGAAGTTCTCACATCTCCATTTCTATAGCCTGATTGGCTAAAGGTTGTTCCACTCATCTACTTGGTGGCATTTTGTTGACTGTATCTCACACATAGAGTACAACTTCGAGTTCTTTTGTCTCCTTTATCTCCTTTGCCTGTTGTCTGCAAGAAAAACTTCATCTCTGATACCACTTCATGGTATCAGACTGTATTCTTTCACCGTGCTTCTTTTGTCTGCAGTCTGCAAACAAACATTTAGCTCTAATATTACTTGATGTATTGTCCCCACATTAGCAGGGTCTGTTGACCTCCCAGTCACTAGATCTTCTCAATCTTCAAGATGGAACAACTCTTTTATTCCTTGCTATAATCCTCACAAAATATCCACAGGTCCTATGTGTAAATCAGCCCATGCGAACAAGCACTAGGTGTGAGCTTCCTTACGTGATCACCGACTGTGACTACAAGCCTAGCCAAAAAATGTTTCGCAATCTCGGACCTTGGGTGATTGCACTTGAGCCAAACCTGACCTCATGATTTTTGATTTCCTGATCGACAATTTATCTAGGTGTAAGCTCCTCCTTTAACCTTCCACTGATATGACCTCTAGCTATGACCTAGGGCCAAGCTTCTGAGCACGTTAGGATTTCGCGTATCAGGAAATCGTGATGAATTTTTACTCCCTTTTCCCAATATCCGAACTCGCGATTTCCTCACCTCAGATCAACGGTCCTGATTCCCCCACGATCCGATGGTCCTGTTTTCTCCTTCGCGTTTTGGGATTTCATGTTTCATGAAGTCGAAAGGTTGCTCACCTCTGATCTTCTGACTTCCAAAATTTCGCTCGCGTCATATCGACGGTCTATGTGCCCCGTGATCCAACGGTCCAAATCTCCTGTGTCTCGAATCAGGATTTCGTGTTTCGAGTAGTTGGAAGACTGTGCACCTCCCTTCTCCTGATTCCCGATTCCCGATTCTGCGATTGCCTTGGATCGATGGTCTAGATCCCTCTGTGAGCCAATGGTTGCGATTGAATCCCGAACTTGGATTTCACGAGTTTGCTTACCATGTGCACTTCTAGAATGTTAAAGGTTGTGCACTTACCTCTGGATCCAACGACTATTGGTTCACGCGCTTAGATCTAACGGTCCAAATCTTATCTCCCTCTGCACGTTCTCATGAGCGTTTGGACGCGAGATTTGACGTTCAGATATCTTCCTCTATAGCTAATATGACAGTAGTTGCCACTCCCCTTCTTGAGTTTACGAATTCTTCTGGCTTAGAAGATATTTAGGTATTCAAAGGCTTTGACCTTTGTTCCTCCCACGAGTCTGTTTCTTAGACCTCGTCTACACTTCTGGAAGGCATTATCCCTTCTGAGATTTCTCGCTTTCTTCTCCTTTGACTCTTACGGAGTCCCTTCGACATTTAGTCGAATTCCGGATCTGTGCACTCTTTGCAGCAGATTCTTACGCAAGACTTGGTTCTTGTGGGTGATTGTGCATGCCTTGCAGCAGTCTCTTTGCACTCCTTCCAAAGGGAAAGTTTTGTGTTATCTCTTCTGAGATTCGAAATCGAAACAGATCCCATCAACGCACTCCTTGATTTCTGTGTGCACACCTTGCACTCACTCAACATAAGAGAAACAATTGAAACTTATACTACCATTCACAGTTTCATCCATTCATAACAAAATTCATTCATTTATGAAACACAATAACAGAGAATTGTAAACAGTAACAGTACTATGCATTTGGGTCAATTTTCCTCTGTCATATTCATTCAAAAGTAGATGGCTACAGCTAATATCAAAACAATAACTTAAAACTCAGAAAAAATCCTACTAACTCGCAGCAACCTCATTTGGGCGTACAAAACCTCAATTTATCTCTGAGGGTCCTTAGGGTTCCCCCCGACTACTCGTCTACTTCAAAAATGAAAACCTAACTGCTACCTAAGTTTAGTTACATTCAAGACTCGGGGTGAAACTCCCTGATCGCTCATGGTCATTCCACCTCCAAGTGTTTGATATTCTTTTGTTCTTCATCATCTCCCCAAAGGATTCACAGTAACTCCCAACATTTGAGATTCCAAAATGATTCTTGAGCGATGAACTTGCATGCCACGTGTTCTTGCTGACGACGCTGACGATGCTCCTGCATCACATCCCCTGGGGGTCTACACACCTCCTGGGCTCTATGGATGTGCCCAAATGATTCCACCAATGGAATCGGCTGCTATATGACTCAAAATGTTTTCCCTGGAAAATGAGGAACTGGATCGGAAGGGTTTCCCCAGATCTTCTCTAATGCTCCGTCTATAGCCCCAATTGTCCTTCCACAAGAGTTGCACCCAAGATGGTTGAATTTTTCACTCTGAAGGATTCCACTGTTATAATCTGATGGTAGGTGGCTCAATCTATGCACCATGGCTGGATCTCAACTGAGTTGGAAAGAATCTACAATCCGAGCTATGATCTCGTGCAGCTACACAAACCCTTTATTTGACCTTGCGCCCTCACTGACTGAGTTGTGCAACACTGCAAACTGGATACTCTTGAATCGCACGCTGAAATACCTGGATGGTACCTTCGATGGGCTAAGGTGTGTCTCTCAACACCGAAACCGATAAATGATGGTGGTTTCCTCCAGAAATACACAAAACAGTAGAAGTTGAATCTCCTCCTCCTTTAGGAACTCTCAACATCAAATCATAACATAGCATAATGAGGAATTAGGTCGAATTCCTCCCTTTATACTCTTCCCGATCAAATTCACCATTGACCTCACTTAAGCTAGGTGTTTTTCCTCCTAAGTTGAGTAATTACTTAATTAAGTCCCCCCTTAACACATTTTCGTTCTATTTCTCCGTTGACTTAGGCTTAAGTGACTTTTCCTATTTTTTTTTGGCTTAATTCATCATTTAGCCATCAATTCTCCCTTATTTCTCCTCTTGTTCCCTATTTGTGCATGAATATAGTCTAGGGGAACAAATAGACTACTAAGTCACTCCATGTTGACCTACTCTTGGGAACAGGACATCACATACAACTGGTTTTGCAACTGGAATGAACGAACTGGCAGGAAGGAATTGGCATGAACGAACTTACACAAAGGAACTATCACTGTAAATGCAATTGTGCTACAATGAGCTTGACAAAGAGTTGTGGATTCACCTTTTAGTGGTTAGATTGTTCCGTAGGTGGTGTGGGCCCATAACCTGTTAGAATGTTATGCCCATTTAACCATAGACAATGTCACAACATTGTCACCCAACCATAGGCACAAAGCCACCCACGAGCATTGTAACCTTTGACAGATAGAATGATTCTGGAAGCAGCACTAGACCCAAAGGATAACCAAGTGAGAGAGAGTGCACCTTTCTCCAAAGGTAGCGCACCAAGCAGAAAGTCCCAAACCACAAACTAAGACCAATACCTAGCTACAGTCGTTGCAACTGCACTCTTCCACTAGACTTGCACACCATTTTCTTGAGTGTATTACCAAATGAGCTCAAGCACCTTCTATTTATACTAATCTGGCCAGGTGAACAAGTGTCTCTTCAAGAAGGGCCCACCTGTCCTTTTTTGCATATAATACTTCAATATTACTTATTCTTATGAGTTGACTTGTCTTCCAGGGTTTTCACGCATGTGTTTAGGTTTTCTCTTGCTTCTGGAATATTCTATTCTAGTCAAAGGTTTATCCATGGAGGTTAATACCTCCCGCAACTACCAAAACATCAACACATAGTCCATACCTTTGTGCATGATATACCATATATATAAATTATATTCCTTGTAACACCTTTTATATCAAGTGGCCATACCAAATGCTCAAACCTTTCCATACTTCAATATTATCGCTCCTCTTGTTAGTTTGATATATGCCACATACCATTTTATATATAATATATAATTTGTAACTCTTCACCTTCACATGAATATTGTCACATGAATACCATTCCCCATAAGTAAAACATATAACAAATAAAATTTCAAAATTTTATAGTCCTCAAGGTATAAACAATATTATGCTTTGAATGTTAAAGCATAATAAATTACTTTTCTCATCAACATAGAATCAACTATTTGCAAATCCATTCAATGAATACCATATTAACACTACCATACCAATGAGAAATAAACGAAGTTACCATGACCTGATGTCTTTACAAACTATCATAGACCACATTCAAATGCAAACATGCATTTGCGTCACCCAAACATTATAAGAATTATGGATCCATATACTATTATTTTGAAGCATCAAAACTGAAATAATATCGCAATTGATATGATGAAATGTGAACATGCTGCAGGAAATGTTATACTTGAAAATAATCGTGTATATGTTTTCTTCTATGGGACCCCAACTATTATTATTTTATCATAAATATATAGATAGGCCTTGAAACAATTTGCAGGATTTAATAGTAGGTGACGAATTTATGAGTCAACATAGTTCATGAATAAAAAATGCTAAAATTGCAAGAAAAAATATAAGAAAAAACAAGAAATGAAGAAAAAAGGCCAGTAGGGAAAATTTCAGAAAAGGAAGTAAGAAGTTAAGCAATTAAAAAATCTTCAAGCCAAAAACCTAGACAGAAAGAAATAAGAAGACCGGGATGTCAAGGAAAGAAACAACCCAATAAAGTCGAAAGAAAGAAGAAGAAAAAAGGATAAGAAAGCCAAAGAAGACATAGAAAAATAGAAACAAGAAGAAGAAAGTGAATAATAGAAAGGAGAACATATCAAAGGTAATTTCAATCCCTTTAATAAATAAAAAAAGTAAAAAGAAGAAGAAACAAAATCCAATGATTATATAAAAAAAAAAGGAAGTAAGAACAGGTAGGGGAAGTTAAGGAGATAGTGTAAAAGGAAAGGGAACTAAAAATAAAAAGAGAAAAAGAAGACAAGGAAGTAGAACCAAAGAACAAAGAAGAAATAAAAGAGAGAATTAAAAAAATATATGAAAAAGAAAATATGATATAGAAAGATTAAAAAAAGAAAGACTAAAATAAAATAAAAAAGAGGAAAAAGAAGAAAAGAAATACGGAGAGAAATAGGAATAGGTAGGAAGTAGACCAAAGTATTACCATAAGGAACAAGACACATCTGGTAACTAGTAAAATTTCTATCTCAAAATACAACTAGGCCAAAACTTAAAGAAGTGAAATGAAATCTCATAGGGAAAATATGAAAAAAAAAATAACAAAGAGAAGTTATCTTGAAAACCATGATAATTAGTGAGGGGAAACACAATCAATTGGGAGATAGAAAATGCATGCCCCTATCTTTTGATAAAAGCATGGGTAAACTTAAAAAAGAGACACAACAATCATAGAGGTAGTTATTAAGGTTTATTTTTTATAACATGAACATATTATCAAGTACAAGAAATAGAATGAAAAAATATAGTGTTGAGAAGTTACAATTAGATAAGACAAGGGTTGCATGGCAACGCAGTCCCTACCCAGTTAGTTGGGAAATACATGTTGAACAATGAAACTTAATATAACTAAATGCACAAGTAATGAATATTTTTTGTCAAAAGATAATAATTGAGGGTTGTTTGTTATTCAAAATGTATAATGAACCCTAAGCTGAATGGAACTATAATATTCATAAATATAATATAAATATAATAAATATATTAGATAATAAATATAATATAAATATAATAATGCATAATAATAAATACATACTACAATTTTTTATATTTAGATGTGGTGATTGGTGAAATTCATTGATTATGTAATAAATTCTACATATTGAAAGACGTGAATGGAGCAATAACACTTCAATTCTATCAACCAATTAGAAATGAGAAACACAAATGTTTTTATTATATCCAAAAATATATGTTTGTTTTCCTATGATAAACATTACATTGCATACACAAATTTATGGTAAAAGGCAAATTAATGTCACATCAATATCATATCAAAAGCAAACTCATTGCTATAACCCCATGACGAGGACTAATAAAACACTACTATAATACCCTACCATAACTTTCTATTTAACAATTTCATTTAGAATAAAATAAGACACTACTATAATACCCTACCATGACTTTCTCTTTAGCAATGTCATTTAATGTATTTTTTTCCCAAAGAAATCAAAATTTCCCAACACAGTTCATAATGATCTTAAGGGAAATGCACTTTGCGTGTTTGCATCTCCATAGTTTTACTTGGCATAATTAATCTTGACATGTGCTATAGTAAATGTCATGTTAGCATAAGGATCTACATTGTTGTAGTCAAATCAACATTTTCTTAGCATTCTACATGTTTCAAAGAAACCCGTTTACCATTTTGTTGCATCGAAATTTCATCATAGACATGTTAGTTGCATCAAGTTTTCATGTAGGACTGTTATTTACATCGGATATGTGTCATTGATATATGTATGGGAATCATCATTGCATCATTACCGTGTTATAGTGCAGCATGCTAGTGTCATGCATATGTTTGTATGTAGGCACTTTGAATTATTTTGCATCGAGCTAGCATCAATGTTGCATCATGGGTGTACCGTGTTGTTAATAACATCATGTTTTGTGATTCAAATATGCATTTTCATTACTGTAACATCATCTTGATATGATGTCATGGTTGTGGTGCTAATGTGTTTTTATCGTCATTAGGTATTATTTATATGTTCTATATGTGTTAGATGTGTAGTTAATGGATCTATACTATATGAGTTACACATTTTTATTATCATCATTATTATTACTACTATTATTATTGATTTGTTTATAACAAGAATAGATATATTTTGTATTAAAAAGTTGTTGTAAACACACTAGTCATCATGATAATACAAATATACGATCACTGTCTAAAAAAATTATTTGGAAATTTTCCAACATTTGAAATTTATTGTCTAAGGAGAAAAGATAATCCTTCATAGAGGATTTTGGATAAATACTATTAGTATAATTCCTAAAAATACTCCTAAAATCGAGCAAATTTTACAATCATTATGCCCTATTATTGTATAAAAGCATGGTGGTTATAAGCTTCCTCCTGGTTCTCTATGCTAGGCAAGAATTTATAATCCACATTCAAAATTTCCACATCCTTCTATTGTTTTTGCATCGTCTCATCTTCTTTAACAATCTAGTACTTGAATTAGTTTAATTAGTGTTTCTTACCATACCCACAACTAGTTGTCGAAGAGTAGCACACTGAGCTTGAAGTTCTTTAATCTGTCTCTTTTGACTATGCAAGGTTTTCAATATGAAGGAAGATTTAGCATTTTTAATCTCTTCTTGGGAGTGCATCCTACCAGTGATTAAGAAAATTGAGTTCCTATTGTTAGTGATATAACCCTCTTGTTTTCTTAAAACCCTATGGATGATCATGGTTTCACATAATGGACATCTCCTAGGATACCCATGATCCATATTGACAACACTACATAACACTTGAAATGACCTCTTATCCATGCCCACAACTATCAATCTAGCATACATAACAGTTTGATTGATTTTCATCATTCCCTTAGAGAAGGATAAGAAGAGACAAAATCTCGAGAGAAGACTAACCTTTTGCATTTTTGTGCAGAGAAAATCAAAGGGGTTTTGAGTGAGTAGACAAATTTTACACCACCAGACCAAAAAAACCAGAAAAAAATAGCAAATCAACTAGACCACCAAGCTAATCCACATGAACTAGAGTCAAAATATCTCAAGCCATGTTGACTAACCTGATGCAAGCCACGCAAACCAAAATCAACAGCACTTGTTCCACACAAATTGAGTCAACAAAAATGTGAGCCACGCGAACCAGAGCCAAAAGTTGAGCCACCAAAACCACGTGAACCAAAGCCAACATGACATGAACCCCTCAAACCACCAAGGCCAAGATCCCACAAGGGAAATCCAAGAGAACTATAGACCAATTCTAAGTCCCAATTTGAACTAGGGTAGAACAAAACCAAGAGACATAGGCCTAGAAATCACCAAAAGTCCCCAAACTTGAATCCTGAAATGAAATACATTATCCCACCTGCAATAAGACTCAACCTCTAGAGCAATTGGTGATATTTCTCCCTCACTAATCTATGAGTGTGTGAGGGTACTATGTGTTGATTATTTCTTGGTCATTGTGAATTGTAATTATCTCTCCCATGTGAATTAACATGCCAATTGTCCCTCATGTAAGACCACTTCATAACTATGGATTAATGCTTAAGGGATGGGGTAGAATACCTCCCTATTTTTTCTTCTTAGATTGCCACAATCTAGGAGAACAACCATGTTGGTCAAGGGGTCTACCTTTTGATTGAGATTCCTTAGGATGTGGAAGAACTCAACATTTTCAAACTTGGTGACTTCCTTCTTAATTCTCTTTATAGTTGTTATAAGATTTACATCACTCAAAGAGGAGGCTCTTCACATCAACTTGATGATTAAAGTTGAGTCCCCTATCATAATAAGTATTTTGATATTGTTTTCATACATAATTCTCAATCCCTAGAATAAAGATACTGCTTAGTTATTTGAAGCTTTACCTAATCCCAATTCAAAAGTGTTTTATTAGTTTCCTGTGGGAACAAGGATGCTATCCCTTGCACCTACCACTCGTAAATTCTATTTTGAAGCACCATCAAATAATAATATAAACTTCCCTTGGGATTGTTTCCATCTTAAAAAGTCCTCTTCCCCTATATAAACTTGCTCCACTTTACACCACGAGGAATGTAGGGATATAAGTCATTGCTAATGGAATAGATTTGACTAGCATGCTCCCAAGCCAATCATGTTCTTTCTATTCTAGAAGCCCAATATTGTGGCCCTTCTTCCTTTTGACTTGAACTAATTTAGACAAAAAAAACTACATGCCTTCTTGGCAACACTTTTGGTTGTTGTATGGGTTGATTGGAAGATAACCTTATTTCTTGTAAGCCAAATCTCCCAGCAAATGAGTTTTGGCATTGCTAGCCATAATCTTAATTATCTTCTTGTTCAAAAAAGTTTCTAAATATTTTTTTTTTTTATGTCAAATTGTGAACACTTCTTTCCAAGTTTATGAAAGAGTGATGTTGGGAGGCATTTTAGGACTTTGTAATAAATCACTGTACCACCACTCCAACCATCTTCCTAATGTATAAATACTCTTGAAGAATGAATGAATATGAACTCTGTTGACTAACATTCCCAAATATATCACTCTTTTATTAGTTATGTGTGTTCTTATGTGATTTCCTCATTGATGTGATTTTCCCATTGTAGTCCAGAATGAATATGAACTCTGTTGACTAACATTCCCAAATATATCACTCTTTTATTAGTTATGTGTGTTCTTATGTGATTTCCTCATTGATGTGATTTCCCCATTGTAGTCCAGAATGAATATGAACTCTGTTGACTAACATTCCCAAATATATCAATTTTTTATTAGTTATGTGTGTTCTTGATGTGCTTTCTCCATTGTAGTCCAGAAGATAGAAGAAATTATGAGACTTGCAAATTGTAAGATTTGATCTTTGATGAAAGATTTGTTATTGATGCTGGTTGAAGAATCCTGGCGCAACCTTGTTCCTGGTGGGTGATAGCAGTGAAGGGAATTCCAATACTTCGCCAAATTTCACTGACTGAAGCACTCTATCTCGAAAGCAAGTGTGCCTTTTACCATATCCATTTTCTATCGAACCTGCAAATAGTCCACTACAATGACCGTCTACAACTTTTTTATGGAGATGAACAATATGCTAAGCAAGCTCTGTCAGGCGTTTTCCAGAAACCTCATCTGATAAATAAGAGAACAAATTAGAAGAGAAATGCATTGAAGATCGAGGGTTTGTTACAACAAGTAAAGAGTCATTTTAAGAACATACTATGAAGATGGCTTGATCTTAGTGTGCGTTGAACTGTGGTAAAAAAAGAATATTGATCATTATAGATGCAAGAGTCCGAATACACTGCTATCATTGTTTTACTTATTTGCATGTTCTTCACTACTGTTGGGGGATGCTAATAACATGTAATGGGTTGTGTTATGTTCTCGTTACTTACATGGTGGCTGTCTGTCTACAACAATGTAGCTAAATCCATCAGCAAATATAACTCGCCTCCTATTCCGAAGATTAATTTTCCTGAAGAAGCAATTTTCAATGCGGCGTCTGTTATGAGAGTTGGAAGCCAATCGTTTCTCAGACTTTATATACGACGTTTTATCTGATGGAGGTGCAAATAATTTTTTCCTGGTTATTGCATGCATATTGATTGTATCCGTGATTGGTAGTTTGTGCAATTTTCTAGGGTACCAAAGAAGAAAGTTTTGATTGAGGCCATGAAGGCTGCAGAAGTTCAAAAGAGGTGAGAGAATAGTTCATGGGGTCGGAAATTGATTGTGCAAAAGCGAAGAGCTGAATTGAATGACTTTGAGTGATTTAAAATCATGCACCTAAGATTAAGAGGGGACAACTAATTAGGCGTGAACTTTCAAAGCTGAAAAAGGAGAACCCTCTTTGTATACTTGAGTTTTAGAGTCACACTGGAGTCCATTGAATCATGTCTTAGTAAAGTCAAGTCACATGCATAGAGTCTTAGAATTGCGTCATAGAAAGTTGTTCTTCATGTGATGAAAAATGCATACTCCAATCCATTGCAAGAGATTTGAAAGTACAAAGAAGCATAGCCATGATTGATAAGCAACAAAGTAGCAGTTTGAGTAGTAGAGTAGCAGTGAACATACAAAAGTGGAGCATTTGATTGAAAGATTGAGCATTTATCGAGAAATTTTTGCAATGGTCGATTGAGCAAAACACTTAGTATTAATTATGAGATTCTTACTACAAAAGAAGCAGACATTCAAGAAAGAGATATTAGATGACACACACACACGAAGAGCTTAAAGGACAAGAAGATGACACAAGAACAATTGAAGTGATTGAGCTCCCTGGTATAAGAGTTACAAAACAATTCCCTGGGCTATGACCGCAAAAGCATCAGAATGGTACGATTGGATGATGTTATAGACCCTCGTCGATCCCATAGAAAGAACCCATAGGACCAGTAGATCGCTAGTGCACTTGAACGATTCAGAAAAAGGAGCAGCCCTGATGGTTCCTATGAGGAGTGAAAGTTTGTAGTTGGTTGAGGCAGCAATGGATGCCCTTCAACTAGCAAAGAATGTTGACAACATGGAGATTGAAGAGTTGGGACCTGGGATATGTAGTCATCCAAATCCATTTGAAACTAGTCACAGTAAACCTTGTATACATGTATCCTCCTATACAACTTGCAGTTGATTTACCTATGCAGACCGGTATGCATGGTTGATGCACGGTCAGGATACTTCTACATGAGTATAGACCCAGGATGTTGTTGCACACTTGCTTGGAACAAGCAAGGACTTGAGGGTGGGGGAGATGTTGGGAGGCCTTTTAGGCCCTTGTAATAAGTCATCATATATTAGACATTAGCATAAGATGATATATGAATATATGTAATATTCAAGTCAAAGATAAATGCAACCTAATGAATGATTAGTTAGATCAGGTACAACCCCTCCAACCATCTTCCTAATATATAAATACTCTTGAAGAAAGAATATGAACTCAATTGGTTAACCTTCCCAAATATATCTCTTCTTTCTTGAGTTATGTGTGTGTTCTTGATGTTTTTTCCCCAATGTAATTCCTTTTTTGAATGCGTGCATTTGATCCTCTGAACTACAACGAGTGACCTAGCAAATAATTTCTTCAAAAACGTGATGCTAAACCTTTAAGGAGCATGGACATTCAAATAATAAGTGTCTTTGAGTTTCACTTGCTTTGTTGCACAAGGTGCAGCTGGATGGACCAAACATTCCTCTCTTTTCAAACTTATTTGTTGTTACTAGTTTCCCATGGACCATGATCCAACAAAAAATATTGATTTTTGGTAAGGATTCTCTCCTCCAGATATGTTTCCAAATGCGTGAGCTAGGCGGCATCGACAAGTCTAAAAGTAGATTATTGGACCCAAACTTTATTGAGAATCATCCAAAACCATTGAAACCCATCCTCTATCATCAAAATATTTTATATTCATAGGTGTGCAGCCCACTAGGTTCATGAAAATGAAATCAAGTGCTGGACTAAGGAGCGGAGGGGGAAAAGACACTTCCAACCAAACCACTGGTTTCCAAAAGCATCCCATTTAGAGATATTGAAGAGAGTTGTGAGCCCATCAATATTATAAAATAGTTATCTATTGTTTTGATTCCAAAGGAGGATTTTCTAATATACCGTCCATTTAGATGTTTATCAATTTGTCATTCCTAGGAGTCCTTGTTATCTTAGATTGGATTACCATATCCATCGCCTTGCAAAGTTTCCATACCTGTGATCCTTTCATGTTAGCCAATGGAGACTCCAAATACCATTTCTTGTTGCTATGAAAGTATTTTTTTGTTAATACAATTTTCCACCATTCTTGTTGTCTCAAAACTAGTTGCCAAAGAATATGTTCTCCCATTGCTATATTCATCAGAAAGGGATCTTTAATACCAAAGCCCACATTATCTTTATCTTTTAGAGATCTGACTGTGTTCTAGCTGATTAAATTGAACTTCTTGGAATTTGTTTTTTCCCTTGCCACAAGATTTTTTGAACTTCTCTTTCCACCTATTGCATGATTCTCATGGAATCTATCATTGGGCATTGAAATATTGGAAGTGTTGACAAACAACCTCAACAAGGGCGATTCTTCCAAACAGATTTAACCATTGCAAACGCCATTGTTGCATCTTGCTTTTGAATTTTCCCATCACTCCTTGCCAAGAAACTAAGGTTAGGTTACTTGATGATAGGTTAGGTTACTTGATGATATTGGCATCCCCAAATATTTGAATGATGTCCACGTGGCCAAGCAGGGAAAGGCCAATATTCTTGAAATAGCTTGAAGTTGTAAATTGTTGATGTTCCAACTTTCAACCATATGTTTGAGTTTTTCCATTATTTACTTTTCCTCCATAAATATTAAGGAAACAATACAAAATTGATTTAAATTGCTTATAAATAATAGTTGAGGTGCCTCCTAGTAGCAACGTATCATCTGTAAATTGGGAGTAATCGATACCTCTTACTCCTCTTATGAAGTTGATCCCTTGAAGTTGATCCCTTGCACCTATCCAAATATTATTTTGGATTCTAATTTCCTACTCAAAGCTTCATCCATGATGATGTACATCAAAGGGGAGAGAGGACATCCTTTCTGCGGCCTCTGCTTGATCTTGAAAAAGGGGGTCAGTCTTGTTACCGCTCAAACTCTCGTTAAAGGGAAATTCCTACCCCATGTAGGAGAGCCTAGGGGAAATTGCTGGGAAAACCACCCACTATCATTTTGGTGGCCTTGCTAAGTCTAATAGTTGAGTAATCGAGGGGAGTTCTAAGACTTGCTTGATAAAGTTTCGATACTATCCTCTCTCAAAGGGAAGAGAAAAGTTTAAGTGTGTGTGAATAATATGTCAATTTTACCAATGTGCTCAATTTAGCATGTGTTCGTTTCAAAATGATGCTTGGAAGAATGAATTGTGAATGCAAATTAAGCCTTGCTCAATATCATAAAATTCAAAATATTATATCAATGACACATGTGTCCAATGGCCATATAGATCATAAACTGTATAACCAATTCATAGACCACGTGTATTGAAAACATTCCAAGTCTCATGAGCAGTAATCAGATCCAACATTCAGAGTGCATTTATCAAGGTCATTTGGGGAAAAGTTTAACCGCGGGGAAAAAATGTAGAATGAATAGATAGTGAGTCAATTCCTTGAGAAATGAAACCACAGATTTATCATACCAAACTTAGGCACCAAGCAATGAAGGAAATATGTCATTCATACAATACTGAAATGATGCAATGAATACTACAACCTCAAGATAGCATAACAACATCATCAAGCCATTCAATATAGAGATCAAGGTGATTATGGTGTCAAGTAAACAAAGACCCTATTCCATGTTATCAACAATAAATATGCTAACTTTTAAGAGCAGGTTGCAACATGAAAATTCAAAGCAATATCCCAAAAATACCATTGAATTCAATAGTGATTCCAATGTGTGACTTCAACAATGAGAACAGAGGGCATCCAAAATATGAGATCATAAACAAGTTTGTTCCATTTATCATTAGAATATAAATGCAGTGAACAACATATCATTTAGCAGAGATTGTGTGAAATGTATATTTAAAATGTTAGAATTATGTGCCAGCCATGCTTAGAAGACCATAGAAAACATTAGCATTCAATCTAGTTATCCTAGTATATCACCACAGGTTTATTATCCAGAGAAAAATCCAGTGTGAGGCATCTAAGAAGTGACAAAATTATGTTATAAATATCTGCTCACGCCAAGTGCCAAAGATGAAGGAAATATACCATTGTTCGCAACACTTTTATCATGTATTAAGATAGATCACCATCATCAGAAAAAAAACAGATATTAAAGGCACAATGAAAGGTGCTTAAAACAGTGAAGTAAAAACTCCAAGTAATACTCACAAGTTCATATTCAGTGTGGCTGTGCAAATGAAATGTTAAACGTTTAAATCATACATCATGGGGTGACACCATTTAAATTTCGAAAGATAACATAACTCTGCATTACTAGAAACCCTCCAAACAACCCATGAGATCAGTGTGACGTTAGCATCATAGACTAGGTCGTTGCACCATATATTGCATCGATTTGGTTTAAAATATGTTTTAGATGTGTAATATACCAAAAACGTTGCAAAATGTTATATAGTAAGGCTATCTTTCAAACCATTCATGCAGAACTTGTAAACATTTTAGAGTATTATCATGAGTGCCAAAACCAGATGTGATTTTTGGTGTGTTTATATGAGTGTTTGAACGTATTTATTAGGCCATAGGATGTACCAAAATCAACATAAACATGTGCAAATATGAAACATTAACACCAAACCCTGGACGTCACACCCTTAAGGCACTAATCGTTCCACTTGTTAAGCAAGTCATTACCTAGTTTGGACATCGAGTGTCCCTTTCAATCATATAGATCATGAAGGTGTCTCAAAGTTAGCACTAAACCCTTGTATCTGAAGATTCAAGCATGAAAAAGAATATTATTTATCACGATTTCAAAGAAACCTTATAGATGTGATAAATCCAAAACAATTTTAAGGCTGCCTTACCATTAGGCCGGTTAGATCCAAAAAAAAAATTGCAATGTAAACCAAATTTAATTTATACTTGTGACAACTCGAGCATATGTCAATCATTAGCATAAGTTATATCTAATCCAAGTGAGATGATGACAGTTGAAGTGCTTAGATCTTGTAGTATATCATGCAATCACACATTTAAATCCTAGATAGCAAAGCAAATAAAAGAAAAAAAAAAAAAAAAGGAAAGAGATGATTTTTGGGGTTTTTTGGTTGAAGAGAAGGATAGACCAATGCCTAGAAAGGGCCAGGTCACTACATAAGTTCTTGGTTAATATTAAGGTTTGAATATGATTCAATGTTGAAAGGAACCTTAGAGGATTGCCTCTCAAGCGTTGACTAGGGATAATAGGCTTCTTTTAGAGTGGATGGGGTGATTGGTTCTTTAGGATCCTTTCCAAGTACTATCAAGGTGATCTCAAAGCATGGCCAATTCAAGAGGGAAAATCCCCTAGACATCTTACCTCAATACAAAGGAACACAAACTTCAATAGTCAAAGGGAATATGGAAATAACTCTATAGCTTAGTTTCCCCTCCAAGTGGATCAAGGTGCACATCTTTTGCCTTGTAGTAGCCTTGTCCTCCAGCAAACATGAAAATATTTATCTATCCCTTGAAACATATCCTAAAACAACACATAGAATAATATAGATGCACAATAGCTTTTTAGGCAAGTTTTCTCAATAATCTCCAACCTATGAAAATGAGAAAGGCATCAAGGAGCCTCCTCAATACAAGGTGTAATATAATGTGTGAGCTCAAACTATGGGAAAAAACCATTAGCCCAAGTCAAAACCATGAGAAAAATACAATAAATAGTCATAAACCACCTTCATAATACTCCAATACATGAGTGCCCGCTCAAAAGTGGTCAAATGTGTAACTAGAAGTCACACATGTGAGCTAGAGGGGCTAGATCAAGTGTGCCCTCTTAAAAAATAGACAACATCCATAAAAAAATGTGAAGAAGTGGTTAACAATGGGCCCAAATACATAGGTTGTGCCTCCAACAAACTCCTCAAAGACAAGAAGTCGACATCTCGAGAAATAACAACCTCCTCATTGTTGGAGTTACCTCACACACACCTAGGACTTCTTTTTCCTAAGGTTTTTATTTGTTCATTAGTCATAATTAGTCATTATCCAGTCTCCTATATTTTAGGAGAGAATATTCCACCTGGAGAATATTCTCTTTCAGTTCACACTTCAGT
>SNQJ01S0053871.1:75615-95156 GCA_010110895.2 Picea sitchensis
GCAAAACAACCTTGGAGATTGCATCCCCGAGGGTGCAAAGAAGAAGAAGCCAGAAGATCTGAATTCCAAGAAAGGAAATTCTAGCCATGCCTTGATTGCAATCAACTCCTCTTCTGATGCTTGGATCGTAGATTCAGGAGAATCACATCACATGGCTACCTCAGAAGAAATCTATTCTTCTTTGGATGCATGCAAAGGTCCTCTTATTTTGATGGGGGATAACTCTTCTGTCGAAGTCACCGGCAAAGGAAGGATTGAACTCACCAACGGAAGCTTTGAGAACATGTTGCATGTTCCCAAGATTTTTGTCAACCTTCTCTCCGTGTATCAGATGACGAATTCTGGCACCGGAAAGAAAGTCATATTCACACCAAATTCTATGGACATCTACGACATGCAAACCAACTCTAGGGTTGCTACCGGTGAGGTAAATTATCAGTCTAGATTGTATACATTTTCTGAATTCATTGAACCTGATTCTGATTTACTGCTTACTCATGCTAATGAAAGTAGTAGGATATGGCACGAAAGGTTTGGACATTTGAATTTCAGATACATGAAACAACTTAGCAAGAATAGATTAGTTGATGGTCTACCAGACATCCATTTCTCCAAGGGAGTATGTGAGGGATGTGTTCTCGAAAAACACCCTCAAGAGAAATTCGTCAAAGGAAAGTCTCAGCGAGATTCCGCACCTTTAGATCTGATCCACAATGACCTCATGGGTCCTTTTCCACATCCATGGATCAGCAAAGCGAGGTTTGTTCTCATTTTTGTTGATGATTTCTCACGTTTTACTTAGATCTACTTTCTCAGGCAAAAATTTGAGGTCTTTCAACACCTCAAAGATTTCAAAGCTTTGGTTGAGACACAGTCCGGAAAGAAGATCAAATTCCTATGAACTGATAACAGGGGAGAGTATGTGAATCATGAGATCCACAATCTTTTCGATGAGGCAGGGATTCAGTTGCAGCATACAGTTCCCTACACTCCACAACAAAACAGAGTTGTTGAGCGAAAAAACAGATCTCTAAAGGAGATGTCATCTTGCATGTTGCATGAAAAGTCACTACCGTAGAGACTATGGGCCGAAGCACTTAACTGTGCAACATACATCCAAAAAAAATCTCCTCATAGATCTGTCAAGGATACGACCCCCCTACGAGGCTTGGAGTCGCCTCAAACCGGAAGTGGCCCACTTTCACATTTTTGGTTCACGTGCATGGGCCCGGATTCCCTCTGAAAAGAGGAAGGCACTTGATCCATAGAGCACTGAGTGCATCTTTGTTGGATACCCCAACGGTGTGAAGGGATATCACCTTATTGATCTTTCCTCGGACCGACTCATCATTGAGTGTAGTGTCCAATTCGAGGAAAGTGTCTCTCATGTACCTCAGCAGTCACATGCAGACACCTTCACTCTTCCACCTGCCTGAGATGATGAGCATGCACATGCTGACTCTTCTTCAGACGAGAGTTCTGATTCAGAGGACTCAGATGATTCAGATTCAGAGTCCGTACAGTCAAATGCAGAGTCAGAGCATCCAAATGCAGTTGCAGATCCAGAGCAGAGGCCCAAGTGGGCACAGACTACTCTTCAAGATGCAGGGGATCTCGTTGGTGATCCAACCAATACTAGGAGGACTCGATCTGATTTTGAGGATCCTCCTATTGCACTCACTACCACTGAACCATTGCCTTCCAGGCATCTTTTCTTGGTTCAGTCTTCAGATCCACAGTCTTATGGCGAGGTTGTTGGAAATCCCTTTTGGGAATCCGCCATGCAGGAGGAGTACAACTCCCTCCTTGAGAACCAAACTTGGGATTTGGTTCCCCTTCCTTCTGGGAGGAAACTTGTCAGATGCAGATGGGTCTACAGGACCAAGAGCGCAGTGGATGGACAGATCAACAGATACAAAGCCAGGCTTGTCGCCAAAGGCTTTCAGCAGGTTCATGGTATTGACTATGATGAGACCTTCACTCCAGTAGCGAAGATGGATTCCATACGATTGGCACTTGCCATTGCAGCAACCAAGGGATGGGAAGTCCTTCATATGAACGTGAATAATGCATTTCTTCACGGTGATCTCTCTGAGGAGATCTACATGGAGCAGCCCCAGGGATTTATGCAGGACTCATCTTTGGTTTGTCGACTGAAGAAGTCACTTTATGGCCTCAAGCAGACTCCGAGGGCATGGTATGCCAAGATGGACTCCTACCTGTTGTCACAGAACTTTGTACATTGTAAATCAAACCTGAATGTATACATGCTTAAGATGGTCGATTCACTTCTACTTTTAGTTCTGTATGTCGATGATTTGTTGATCATCGATTTCTCGACTTCAACGATTGTTGCAGTCAATAGGATTCTCCATGACAATTTTTTGATGATGGACATGGGTCCGCTACACTTCTTCCTTGTACTTGAGATCAGTCAGGATGCATCAGGAATCAAACTGTCTCAAGCCAAGTATGCACGAGATATCCTTGAGAGATTTCACATGACAGATTGCAAGTCTTCTCTGACTCCTTTCCTATCAGGAGTCAAACTTGAGGATGGAGAGGAGACTCCACTGGTTGACAACACACTATACAAACAGCTAGTGGGGAGCTTGTTGTATCTCACACACTCTAGACCAAACCTCTCATATGCAGTTGGCGTAGTTTCCATGTTCATGCAAGAGCCACATGAGCTACATTGGAAAGATGCAAAGTGTATCCTTCGATACGTACAGGGCACCATCACCTTTGGGATTCATTATGCAACAGACTCTACATTAGATCTCATTGGTTTTACTGATTCCGATTGGGTTGGCAATATCATTGATCGCAAGTCCACATATGGTTACTCACTCAGTCTTGGTTTCAGGCCTATCTGTTGGTCGAGAAAGAAGCAAGCTGCCATTGCTCTATCTTCAGCCGAGGCAGAGTACATAGGGGTAGTTAACATAACCATTCAGTCTATGTGGCTACAACATTTTCTCACTAAGTTGGGCATTTAGTTTCATCAGCCGATCATCATCTGGTGTGACAACTAGATCACTCTGAAGTTCTGAAGAGATCTGATTCAGAGGCAGCGGATGAAGCACATCAATATCCACATGCACTACATCTGGGACTTAGTACACGAGGGGATCATCGACTTACAGTTATGTCCTTCAGCAGAACAGACGACAAACATTTTCACCAAGACCTTCACTGAGCAGAAATTCCATTCTCTGTGAGGTCGTCTTGGAGTGAAGGACACAATTGCCTAGCAACTGTAGTTCTTCTTTTTACATACATTGTACCTTGAGGGGGGGTTTTCCCATGATGTTTTCCCTCTTTCCTCACTTTATTTTCAGTGTATCTTTTGTACTTGGGTACCTAACATGGCCTCGTTGTCGAGACCCAATATTTATTTTCACCATAGTGATGTTCAGGGGGGTGTTGGAGTTACTTCACACACACCTAGGATTTCTTTTTCCTAAGGTTTTTATTTGTTCATTAGTCATAATTAGTCATTATCCAGTGTCCTATATTTTAGGAGAGAATATTCCACCTAGAGAATATTCTATTTCAGTTCACACTTCAATTTGACTAGTTGAGTTGAGTTTAGATGTTGCATTGGGATCGTCACCATGCAACATTGGGATCATCACCATGCTAATTCAAACTTGCCTTGGTATCATCACCAAAGTGGCACATTAGCCTTAATTCCTTGAGTTAACTCCTCACTACTTTTTGTTCAGTCAGTTAACTGAAGACTAGTTAACTAGTTAACTCAACTAGGTGGCAGTTCACTCCCGTAACTGCCCGAGAGACTAGAATAGGTGGCAGTTCACTCCCGTAACTGCCCGAGAGACTAGAATAGGTGGCAGTTCACTCCCGNTCTTGCCTTGGTATCATCACCAGAGTGGCGCATTAGCTTTGATTCCCTGAGTTAACTCCTCACTACTCTCTGTTCAGTCAGTTAACTGAAAACTAGTTGACTAGTTAACTCAACTAGGTGGCAGTTCACTCCCGTAACTGCCCGAGAGACTAGAATAGGTGGCAGTTCACTCCCGTAACTGTTGGTGTGTGTCCAGATCACTCTAGACCACCACTATGGCGACTTGGTTCACCTCAAGTCGAACTCCTTGAGTTATATAGAGTATATCATGTGTAAATTATTCATTATTCATAACGATTAATGAGAATTATTTCCATTCTTTCTCTCCTTCTTCTTCTTTTTCAAATTCTCTCTGCAAATGTATGTATCATTGTTTAGCTAGATCTATTCTATGCAGGTCAACACATTTACACTCATGCATGACATCATCTCACACATGTGGCATGTGTAAGGGGAGCATCCAATAAAGTCTGGGACGTGTGGTTTCTCAAAGGGCACTCATCAAGTAAATCAATGTGGTCAATGCCACATCATCCTATAACCACCATAACAACCTATGACCATGTATAACCTACGCCTAGAATTCCTCCAATGTCTTAACAAACCTCCCATGTGTGGTCTAGGAGGGAGTAATCATGTATACATGTGAATGAAGGAATCCAATTGAGCAAGGATGGTATCTTTGAGTGATCCACATGGTAATTGTGACAATGTGACATCCCTTTCATATCTTGATGCATTGTCACAGATCCCAAGGTAGTGACATGTATCCCAATGAAGCACACAGATCCCAAGAAAAATGGCACAAATCGCAATGTTTGTGGATATGTCCAAATATGAGTACATAGATCTCGAGACATGGTACATGCATCCCAATGTAAGGTGCCCACTTGGAGTGGTGGGTCCAACTTCTTAGGAATCCATTAGGTAATGCACAGTTAGTAATTTCTCTTAACACAACACAACAATAATGGTTAATTTTAAAATTTGATTAAGTTTTACTAAGGGGGAACAACATTAACCCGTATACATGTGATAGGTCCTAGGACAGTGAGTATTTCCTAAGTCCCTAAGTCAAAAGGTAGATTATTAATAAAACTATGAATGTTATGAAGTGTTATCGAATCTCATTTCAATGTTTACCACTTTCATGACTAACTAAGAAGTTATAACATCGCATCCAAATAAACCACAAATGCATGGAATAACAAATAGATCAAAGGAAAATAATAATGTACCATCCACAGTGCATCTATCATCTGAGGAGTGAGGGGGAGGATATGATATATTGCAGTCGAGCTAGCACGATCATACATTTGAAGGAGAAAATGAGAAGAACTATTTGAATATGCGCAAGGGAGCTCATGCAATTAGCAACATGACACCCTTGTGAGGGTGCCTATGAAGCTATCACCCATTGAGGGGTAACGGGTCTTCCATTTACCAAGGGGGAAATCCACAGGGAATCAATACATGCCTTAACCTATCTAACAAATGACCCTTCAAAACCAAATTTGCAAAAAATTCATATAGAAAAGAATGATGGACCTTGTCAAAAGCATTTTCCATATCCATTTTAATAATCGTTCATTTTTATTCATTAGCTTTTGTAGAATGAAATGCCTCTTGAACCAGAATAATATTATTCACAGTTTTTATTTTTTTTGCATAAACTTTCCTTGATTCTCATAAATAATTTTTAGAAGGATCTATTTTGTTCTATTGGCCATTATTTTTGTCAAGATTTTGTACACAATTTTACAAAAAGAAATGGGTCAAAACCTTTCAAATCAAGTCGAATTTATTTCTTTAGGGATGAGGGATAAGAAGGAAGAATTAGTTCTTCCGTTAAATTTATTTTTCATTTAAGAACATGTCATCACTCTTTTGATATCATACTTGATAATAGACCAATAATCTCAAAACAAGTGAATGAGAGCCATCTAAGCACAAATCTTTATGAGGATCTAACCCCGAAATGACTTTTATGATTTTGGATTCTTCAATATCTCTAGATGACTCTGCATTCTCATCAAGGGAGACCATGAAATTGATGTTTCTTAAAATCTCCTAAATGGATATTGGATCAACTTCTTCTTCCTCTATGTACTAAGCTCCAAAATGTGCATGTACGACTTCTTTAACTGTTATAAAGTTGCTCAACCTTGATCCATCCTTCAAGTTGATTAACTATGTTTTTTTATCTTCTTTCTTTGGCTTGATTGTAGAAGAACAATGTATTATTGTCATTCAACTTTAAAGAGAGACCCCTATATTTGAGCCTCCATTCCTCTTCCTCCTTCCAATGATATTTTTGAATTTTGTTGTATAGTTATATTTCCTCTACCAAATTTTTATTTGATACCTCCCCTATCTCCATTTCACATTGGAAGGCTCCAAACTATTCTTGGAGATTTAGTCATTCTTGAGCTAGGGGGGGGGCGATGGGGGAATAAGATATTTTGACCCAATCCTTGAGGGAATGCTTAACAAGTCATAGTTTTGACTCCCAAATAGAAGAAGGTGATCCATAGTGTAACACCCTAATTTTTATCCTCAATGTAGCATTGTATATTTGTAAGTATTATGAATGGTCGTAGGCCAAACGATGTAATATGTAAACATTGTACATTGAAAATAGTAAAATGGAATACACCACCAATTGTAGAAGGGTAAGGACTAGAGTAATGGGGGCCTATGATTCCACAAGAGAGAGGGATTTCCATATACCTTGAGTCTTAAACCATCATCATTAATTAGTTTTCCATTTAGTCATTTATCCCTTTGACTTATTCATCACTCAATCATTGAATTCATGTAAGAGGTTAGGTGAGGAATTCATCCCACTGAGTTATGACAGCATGGGTTGAGTGTAATCATCCTTTGGGGGAAAGTAAGAGTCAAGAAAGTATGGGATAAGAGGATTTTCGAGTAGAAAAGAGAGGAGTTTTACAATTAGAAAGAAGTGAGGAAAAATAAAGTTGAGTGCTGAGAAAGAGTGGCCAGCCATAGTGGGTATGAAAGATAGCTTGTTGGAGCTAGTAATTGTGTTGAGAATGAGGTTGGTATGCCTTGAGTGATTCTTGTTGAGGAAATTACACAAGAGCGTTTAGCATTTTTATATTCTATTTGAACGCTCTTGTTGCAGCTGGATTTCCTCGAGACCCCAGTAGAGAGATTCCTAGCAAGTATATGCTAGATCCCTAGAGGGGATGGAGATTGTTTGAGGGGACTGCGATGTGGAGAAGGAAATCTCATCCCTTGGGTTGTGCGGGCTAATGGGGAAGAGAGATGGGCAGTTGGAATTATTGTAGGAGGTGTGTCACTGTGTTTTAGTGGGTAGTTGAGTTGTTGTAGTGAATTGTAGACACCCATAGGAGCATGTATGTCCTTTTGGAATCATATCCCTAGCTCAAGGGTTGATTTTTGAAAACATAATTGGTGCATTAGAGATTACGGTTGGGAGGAACGGCCTTCATCTACATCTGAATGCGTAAAATGTTTTGAAAGATAATTGCTTTGATCACAATGTCATTTATAGTTTTAATGCTATGATTGAAAGCCACGTTTACTATGTAATCTTGTATATATAAATGTTGTTGTGTGTGTTTAATGGTTGATGTGCATGTTTAAATGGATGCATTCATGTTTCTAAATTATTCATGATAATAGCATGCATGTATGTCATGTTGCATGTATTTTCTGCATTTAAATCGATATGTTACTTGAAATGGCATGACTCAACTTTGAGGCTAGGTATGTTATAGATTGGTATAAAATATTTTGTTTCAACACCACACTCATATGGGCCAAAGAGCAACTTAGATTTGAGAAATTCATTGTTGCGGAATTTTAGTCTATGTCGAATTTGGGAAAAACGGTGAATTCAAAGTGAAAATTCTCAAATTCTAGGTGAAATATGCAAGTAATTTGGCAAAGAGATGTTGAATTGATGGTTGTAGGGTCAATTTCAGCCATGGGAAACTAAGTCCAGAGCTCCCATGGTGGCCAAAAAATAAACTTTCGAAAAAATTATAATTTTTCGGGATTTTTGAAAAATTTCGTACAGATGGTGACATGGACCATGATGTAGACTGAAAAGGTCCACATTGGAAGAACCATGGTGGTGGAAGGCATGCATTATGGAATATATTTTTATGAATCAATCATTGAGATTGCATTTGATTTTGATAATGACCCATATTCATACTAGATTTGGAGTTTTTCGAAGTTTGACGGAATTCTGCAAAGTAGGGACATTTTCGCAGTTCATCAATGAGGAAAATCCTCGATCGTCAATAAATATTTTCAGAGATCAATAAAATTTGGAAAAGTATGGTGGATGGATGGTCGCAATTACATTGATCTTGATATCAATTTTCCAAATCCAACACGGGTTTGGTCAAAAATTTCTAAGGGCCAAGACATGTATTCTATGGGGTAGGCAGAGTGTAGGGTTCTGCTTGATATGGAATATAACAATTGTTTTCTTTTCTCCGGATCGACTTCCTCACTTGCACTCGTACTAGCCTTCCTCACTCTATCTGTGATTGCAACTCAGCTCAAGCTATAACCACCAAGACAACCTTTGTCAAGGAAAAAGTAACTGAAGTTCTTGGAGTTCGATAAAATTCAGCGAAGTGGGGGAAAATGTAGTTCATACAAAATCATCGATGGATTTTTTTGGAGGTCTCTAAAAAGGTGTAGTTTTTGCAAGATCATCGATAGACCTTTTTTTCTTATCATCGACAGATTTTTTTGGAGGTCGCCAAAAAGGTGTAGTTTTTCCAAGATCATCGATAGACCTTTTTGTCGATCGTTGATGGAGTTTTCAGAGATTACCAAAAAGGTGTAGTTTTTCCAATATTACCGATAAACATTTTTATCAATCATTGATGGAGTTTTTTGGATGCCATTGAAAAGGTGTAGTTTTTCCAAAATCATTGATATGCCTTTTTTTCGATCGTTGATAGCCAATAGACCTTTTCGTTGATCATTGATAGACCTTTTGTTTTAATCATCGATAATCGATAGAAGGTTTTGATTGATATTCGATCAACAGGAAGGAGGGTGATGACATGGATGAGTTAGAGGATGAAAGTTGTAAATCATCAACCATGTGACATACCATGTTAGCAAGGTTACCACATCAACAAAATGATAGTTTTTATTAAAAAAAGTTTGGAGCCAAAAACTTGTTTTGGCCATAACAGGAGCAGAAAAACTCAAATTTGAAAATTATTTAAGGAGTATGTCTACAGTGATGAGAACTACAAAATTGGTATTGATGACCATGGGCCAATTTTGCTTCAATTCTTCGAAAAATGCAAATTAGTGGTTTTCAAATATATGGGTCATGTTCAGTGATCAAGGCCCAGATAAAGGTGAATTTTTTATAGGGAGTCCAAAAAGCAAGCATGAAGATACCCAGTTAGGATTTTGACTAAATTAGAAAGGGTTTGGGTGGAGATGATAAAACATGGAAAAATCCACTATTCTTGGACACTTTTTGGGGATTCTTAAAATCTTCGGAGGAAAAGGGACACAGATCAAAAAATGGAAAATTTTATTAACTCGACATTGTACCTACTCAACAATCCAAAGTACTTTGTCTTGACGCAATGTTTCCCAATTTTTCTCTGATTGGGAAATAACCAATTTTGGCTAAAAAAATTCTAAGTCTAGAGAAAATGTAAATGAACAAAGTCATCAATCCATATTTATACAGAATTTGATTGGAGCATCAGATTACAAACCTAAAAGTTGTTGTGTATTCATAATCTGATCCAGATTATTTTCAACATGAAATGAGAGCGGAGATATAATAAAGAAATGTACAGAGATATCTCGTATATCCAATAATATAACAGAAATGTATCAAAGATGCAACCATAAACACAGAGATACAGTAATACACAATTTTCTATTAATGAGCGAAAATGTACAAATACTGTAAAAATGCAGAGCGAAAGACTCACTAGAATGGTGGCAGCTTATCTCTCAAAGGAGATGTATCTGCTACTCGCATTCGCAAGAAGATGATTTTACAATGAGGCTCCAAAAACCTTTGTATCATAAAGAAAATCCAAAACCCTAACCCCGGAAGATGAAAAGCCAAAATTTTTGTGGACCTCGTTTTGGGTAGTTTGGTGTATCAACTTCCTAGGGACGTAACTTTGGCATACGATCTTTGTTTGGGGCACACGATATATAGTTGAAAAGGTATCATAGAGGAGATTCATTTTGGGGGATAAATAATATCATTGGCTATTATTGAGAAGCTCTATCCCGAAAAACCTTCATTTAGGCCCTCACAATGGCCTTGGAAGTTAAACTGCTAAAACTAGTAAATTACCAAAATTGCCAGAAAATTGTTTTGAGCCAGTTGGAAAAGGTGGGTGGCCACCAATATCCACCTGGATCATAATCATAAATAATATATATGTCTGATATAAAATAAAATAAAATAAAAATAAAAATAAAAAATTGGTTCCTAACAATTTTTGTACTAAAGGTGGCAGAAAATAGTCTCTCGGATAAATTGTACCGGTAAAAATAGGTCACAATTGAGTAGAAATGGAAAAAATCAAAAGATTGTAACTTTTCGCCCATAACTCATAATGAGGCATGAGCACAGTTGTTGGAAACATGATTCAAAGGATAGTTTGTCTAAAGAATTAGAATTTGTACTAGTTGATTATTGTTTTTCATAAATTGAGATAAAGAATGACATGTAGCATAATTAATTAATATTTTACAATATGCACAATTCTAACAACAATTGTTGCATGCACATTTTTGCATAATTAGAGGTACAAGCATCGCATATAAGCTTCAAATGTGAGGACTAAAGAGATGGATGGTCCATAAGGTTCTTACAGCTTTGGAGATGAAATCAGAGGATTGAATATTAGTTTGGGAAATGTAAAAATAGAGTCCAATGGACACATAAGCATAGTGGAGTCTGTAGAGTTGATGAAGAGATTGCATAGGGAAGTGCAAAGATATAGAGAAGATAATGAAATATTGATCAGATCTCAATAGGAGCATAACCAAATTAATTCTTAGTTGCTACAAAGTCTGAATAACCTACAAAGATAAATCAACATGAATTCAATCATAAGGCATGCAGCTAGTGCATGGCATGCACAAGAGCACATATCTCGTGATAGGAGGGATGAATACAAAGAGCCAAGGAACTCATGAAGTGTTAGTATGCATCACCATTCATCTATACATTCATCAATAAGAGCACCTTCATATTTAGAATCATAGAGTAGCTCAAGTAGGTCCCTTGTCGGAAATCAGAAGAGGAGGCGTGAGTAAAATATTTTGCAAGGAGATATCAGGAAGCTCAAGCCACTAGAATTTGATGGAGAATATAGGAAGGGAGAATAAATTGAATCCTCGTTGATGGGCATGAGAAAATATTTTCAGCTACAGAATTATTTATCAAATATGGAAGCAAATGTTTCCATATATCATCTTTAGGGGAAAACTTCCATGTGGTGGGACCAATTGAAGCAAGTCAAGCATATTGAAAAGAAGATAATTCTTGGAATAATTTAAAGAAACACTTCCAATAGAAATACCTATCAGAGAATTATCATGACAAGAAGATGCAAGAGTTTTTTGAGCTTAAGCTTGGTAACATGAACATGGAGGAGCATGAGGAGAGATTCTTGGAACTCCTAAGGTATGTGGATTTCATAAGGGATGATAAGGTTAAAATTTATAGGTTCTTGAGTGGGTTTCCATCATCTTATAAGGACAAAATTCAATTTGATGAGCCCAAGAATTCGGAAGAATCCATAAGAAAAGATAAGTATTTGTATGAGTAGAGTAAGGCAATGCCATTTTTTCAAAGAGATTGGGATGACAAAAAGAAAAGAAATATGGATCAGAGGAAGAAAGGATTCAAGCCACCTTTCTTCAGGAATAATTAACGTTCATATAGGAAAGGGAAACAAACACAAAATGATCCCATATGGCATATTCCTTGGGGAAAAGTTCGAGGAAACAACTCATAAAGTGTTGGGGATGTGAGGGGGGGCACATGTATAAATATTGTCCTCATAAAGGAGATAGGATGAGGAATTTGAACACTAATCCAAGACAGAGGAGGAGAATGAGAAAAATTTGAGGATGGTTGATCCAGGTGGATATTGGTGGCCACCCACTTATTCCAACTGGATCCTTTTGACAATTTTAGTTCAACACGTTCTTCTGTAATTCTTTGTAATTGTGGGTTCTACACTTTTGGGGTTGTCTGAATCCCTACACAGCTGCCAGGTGGATATTGGTGGCCACCCACCTAATCCAACTGGATTATTTTGGAATTTTTCATGTCAGTACATCTTTATGTATTTCCAAGGCCGTTTTGGAGCCCTAAACAATGTTTTTTTGGCTTACCATAGTTAAACTGTAGACAGAGTCAGAGTTTGACAACATAATTCGTAGTTCTCGAAAAGACCTTTCCAATGGACCATCATGTGCCTAAAACAGAGGTTGTATGCAAAAGTTATGACCTCTAGAAGTTGAGGTACCAACTTACCCATCATGGCCCACATAACTTTTGGTGTTTCATCTCCTAGGGTTAGGTTTTTGGATGTCTAGGGTTTTGGCATTCATGAGTAATGTTAAAAAGGCTTCTAGAGCCTCATTGTAATCATTCTTCTTAGAAATATGTGCGTATCCGCCACATCTCTTCTCAGAGATGGCTACCACCATTTGAGCAAGTTGTTTCAGTTTTGCAGTTTTACAATTTCAACGTATTTTATTTATTCAATAGAATTTATTTTTCACTAGATATCTATTGTTTTTCTATGTATCTTTGTGTTATCGTATTTAGTCTGATATTTATTTTGTTCCGCTCATAAATCTGTATCAGTGGTATCATATCGGACTGCTCTTCATTTATTTTTCTCTATGCATGTCCCCGACAAGATCTGGATACAAGAAGTTGGGACTCGAACCAGTGAAGCCTTTGCAAGATCGGTCACGCCAAGCCCGACAACAAATTATGGGGGATGAGAAGAAATATGATGGAGTGAGATATCCTTTTAAACTATTGCTCAAGGAATCCCTTGCACAACAAAGGAACGAAATGATGGACAACTTTGCATAGATCCTTCGACGGTTTCCCATAGGAGACGCATCTTCATCAAGAAACCATGCAACCCCCTTCAAGGTACAAGTAAATTTTGATATTCCATTATTTGAAGGACTGATGGATGTGGATGTTGTAGATAAATGGTTGAATCTGCTCAAAGGGTATTTTTTAGTCCACAATTTTTCTGATAGGGAAAATATTACTTTTGCACTCCTCAAGGTCGTCCCCCATGTTAAGGATTGGTGGGATACTTACTCTGAGAAAAGGGCCATGGAGGAATCTACAATATTTGTGGTCTCCCACACATAGGATTCCTTCATGGATGCCATTAAAGAACAATACTACCATGTTGAAAGCTACGAGGACCAGTACAAAAGATGGACCACCCTGCGTCAGGAAAGGGACCAGAAAGTATTGGATTTCACCAATGTTTTCCATACCCTCCACACCAAATTGGGTATCAAAGACACTGAATGACATCTTGTGCTCAAATACCATGGTTGTCTCCATAGATAAATTAAAAAAAAATGGATTTTTGGACATCGCATCATTAGGTACGACTTATGGATGGATATGCTATCAAGATCGAGTAGAAATTTAAGTAGAAGAGGTGAGATTTTGGATCTACAAACTCCTCACAGCCGAAGCAGGGAAAAGGAAACCCCAACCCAAAACAAAAGGGACAGAGAAAATATGGACACTCTTAGGAAAACCAATCCAAGCCGAAACATAAGAAGGGTAATGAGAAGTCGAAGAAGGACACGAGAAAGTGGTGTGATTATCATAAAATCCATTGGTACAACACCGAAGAATCACACTCCAAGCAGTCACTAGTGGTCGAGTTTAAAGCTTCCAAGTCAGAGGCGGATTCAGACTCTGAATCAAATCCAAAAGGAGGGAAGTGGATTATCGATGTCGAACCCAGTGCCATTGGCACTACCACAAAAGTCCAGTCAAGTGAACCAGAAGAACCATAGGAAGAGGAACACCTCTTTCACTCACAGATGTGGGTAAAGGGGGCTTTGCTTCATTTTATTGTCGATAGCGGCAGTCAGAAGAACCTGATCTCAATAGAGGTCGTCAAGCGGCTAGACCTATTGATGACACCGCACCCGCAACCCTACACCATCAGTTGGCTTCACCAAGGAAGAGATCTTCACGTCAACCAACAGTGTCGTCTACCCTACGACATCAAGCCCTTCAAAGATGAGGTATTGTGTGATATTTCTTCCCTTGAAATTTGTGATGTTATTTTAGGACAACCATATTTGTGGAAGCGACATGTTGCGTATGATTCTAGACCTCGCGGTGCTATTATTACTTTGGATAGACAATTGTATAGGATACCAGAGGTAGTTCCGCCTACCACTATTTCTTTAATTTCTGCTAAGAAATGAAGTAAGGTCATTTCATAGACCAGGAAGTTCATCTTCTTTGTGATCCATGTTCATAGTAAGAAGAAGGTCACCACCACATCCGTGACCTCTACATAGAGCGTCTCTTTGAAGCAGAAGAAAGTGGATGAAATCATGGAAGAGTACAGAGACATATTCTCGTCACCCACTGAGGTACTGACACACTGCCAAGTCAAGCATCCAATTGATCTAACCCCCGGTGCAACTCTATCTAATGGACCAGTTTATCGTCACTCCCTGATGGAAAATGACGAAATCAAGTGTTAGATCCAAGATATGCTTCAAAAGGGGCACATCAGACCCAAATCCTCCCCTTGCGGAAGCTCGATTATACTGGTGCAAAAGAAAGACTGGACCTGGATGCTCTACATTGATTACAGAGCATTAAACAAAATCACAGTCAGGAACCGGTACCCAATTCCCCGAATTGATGACCTTCTAGACCAACTCAAGGGGACCAAGTTCTTTAGCAAGATTGACCTAAAGTATGGCTACCACCAGGTTTCCATCAAATTGAATGATGTATGGAAGACATCTTTCAAATCTAAAGAAGGTCTCTTTGAATGGTTGTTCATGCCCTTTTGCCTAGCAAATGCACCAAAAACTTTCATGAGGTTGATGGATGATGTATTGAGAACCTTCACCAACTCTTTTGTGGTGGTATATCTGAATGACATCCTTGTCTTCAGAAAAACTTGGGAGAAGCATATGCAGCATATTCAGCAGGATTTGAGCACTCTGTGGCAACACAATCTATATGTCAACTTGGAAAAATTCTCCTTTGGCATGAACAAGGTCCAATACTTGGGCTACCTTGTTGATGAACATGGGGTAAATGTGGATCCAACTAAGATCCAATTCATTTGTGACTGGCCAGCCCCGACCACACTAACTGAGCTTCGGATCTTCTTGGGACTTGCCAAATTCTACCAATAGTTCGTGTTGGAATTCTCCCATATTGCATGGGCCCTCATCCAAGTGACGAAGGGCGGTGGCAAGGAAAATTTTGCGTGGGGGAAGGCACAACAATGAGCATTTGATTATCTAACGAATTGCGTGTGCTCATCTCCATTATTCCCCTAAACTGATCTTCAACAATCATTCAAGATTGAGATTGATGCATCTAACTATGTTGTAGGCACAATTCTCACTCAACACAGTCATCTGGTAGCATACCATAGTGAGACACTCTCATATATTGTCCGAAAATACCCCACTTATGAAAAGGAAATGTATTCCATTGTACAAACTTGTTGTCAATGGAAACATTACATTCTGGGAAAGGAGACAATCATCCACACTGATCACAAGCCTTTGCATTTCATACAGACACAGGGGAAGTTGCAGAACTACCATCATCAGAAGTGGTCCACATACATGCAGTAGTTCCATATCAAAATCAAGTATACTACAAGGAGTATAAATCATGTCATTGACTGCCTCAATCGACCTCCCGTGTATGCACTCACCACCTTGCTCCATTCATGTGGGCATGAGGCATCTGAGTGGCCCTAAATTTATCAACAAGATCTTGACTTCGCCACCACCTATCAGCTTTTGGGTACAGGCATGAATGTCATCGATTTTCACATTTAGGATGGACTGTTATGCCATCTGGGCCACCTCTGTGTTCCTGCAAGTGAGCGTGCAAAGCTAATTTGGTAGGCTCACTACAGTCAAATGGCGGGACATTTTCGCGTTGAGAAAACTATGGTCATTCTACAAAAACATTTTATTGGCCAAAACTTTGACAGGACGTCATCAAGTACATCAAACCTTACACTGCTTGTGCCATTTCCAAGCCAACCATCAAGAATCAAAGCGCATATACCCCTATTCCTACTCCCGATAGGCCTTGGGAAACCATCTCGATGGATTACATGTCTTGCCTTTCGTCCACTAAGCAAGGCAATGATTGTGTATTTGTGGTGGTTGATCGGTTTTCAAAGATGGGCATTCTCACAACCCACAAGAAGGGCATCATAGCGACAAATATTGTCAAGCTCTTCTTCGAACGAGTGTGGGTCCATTTTGGAATACCACAGACCATATTCTTCGATTGGGACAACAATTTCCTCAACACATTTTGGTCAAGTCTCTGGTCACTATTTGACACCAAGCTCACTAAATCCACTGCCTTCCACCCTCAAACTGATGGCCCAACAAAGGTTTTCAATCGGATGATTGTGCACATCCTGCGCATGTATAACTCTAAGCATATGCATACATGGGATGAAAATATTCCCTATGTTTAGCACAACTACAATAGAACTCTCCATACCTCCACCAACCATAGCCCATTTCAGGTGGGGCTGGGATTCCAACCCTTGGGTCCCATTGATGTTGCACTACCTCTTGCAACCACACAGACAAAATCTTCCCATGTTCATTCTGAGGTCGACAAAGCCATCAGATTCATTGAGCAGATTCAACACATCTTGTTGGACACACCTAACACACTTCGAGGGGGGGGGGGGGGGGTGAATGAGTGTGGAGCTCTTTTTCCCAAAACTTCCTTTTTACACAAAACTCATTAGTTAGCATTCAACATTTTACTCACTACTCATTGTTGTCATTTATAACCAGTTAGATGTGAACACATATCATCAATATATCATCAACAAGTCATCACCACAAGGAACACAAAGAACACAAGATGTAGGTACAATTTTATTTTTATTACGAACTACAATCCTTGGGGTTTATCAACAACAATTGAATAGAGTATAGCTCTAAAGGAGCACCAACTTTATAATGCAAGACTCAGCGTACATCCTCAGCATCAACTGAGATGAGGCAACAATCCTCAACAAATATCAATCTGCAACAGGTATGTGACATGTCAGTAGTGCATCATGCGTGTGTATGCGCCCTACCAGTAGTACATCATGCGTGTATACACGCCCAAGAAGTAATACAACCTGCGTATACACTCCCAAACAGTACTAAAGCCTGCGTATAACTTCTGAGCTATTAGGATTCTTCCTTCAAGATCAACGCAGATCCTCTGCAACCAATTTATCATTCTCTTTTGTTTGTCACTGTCCAAAATGACCACCAACCAGTCACAATACATCCAAGCTCTCCAATAGCTTACTCATGCTCCATAACCAATCAATATGAACGCTACTCAATCATGCATAAGAAATCAGCATACTATAGCCATCATATCAGTATTGAATCATAAGAGTGATGTTCACTCCATCAACCAACATAAACCACATCATAGAAACCATACCAAGAATTCCCTAGGCATTCACAACACAACAAGAAATACTATCCATCAACACAATAATGTAACTATACCAATGTCTCAATGATAGATATGAGCCCATAGAATGCAGATCTACAACCTGCCTCAGTCTTCAGCAGCTTGTAATCAACTCAACCACAAATCTCCATGAGTTTATCCACTGTACGCTCCCTATACACTGACAGCCTGTGTATTGTACACACCTTGTACACTGACAGCTTGCGTATATGCCCCCTATACACAGACAGTCCACGTACGCACCAGAAAATAGGGTCTTTCTGTAATTCCAAGAATTTCGCCGTCATGATCTCAGACTTGCCGAAACTCCAATGCGTCCATGAGATCTTCCTCGCGCTCTCTTTCTCAGAATAGATCTTCAATCATGCTCAAGAGATCCACACCAAAATGTTCTCACAAGAAGCTCTCACTTGATCCACAAAAGGATGATCTACAAGAGTCCATATCTATCTTATTTATATTTTCATCCTCTAGGTCACTTAACCCATTTCTAGGTCACTTAACCTAATTTCCTTATTTTAGGGTTAACCACTTTCCATAAATAGAAAGTTTTCCAATACTTTATCATTTAAATATTCCTTCTTGATTTTGTCACCTTACTTTATCATTTAAATAATATTTCATGATTTTGTCACTTCTTTTTATTATTTAAATAATCCAACTTGACTTTGTCACTTTACTTTATCATTTAAATAATGATTTCTTCTTTTAGGTCACTTCGACTTCTTTGACCTTGGGGGCTTCAAGCCTTCATATGGGGGTCCTCCAAATTCGTAAGGCCATAACTCTCAAACCGTGAGGAGTTATGTGACATTCCACATACCACCAAAAATGGCATGACAAGAACTATCCATCTAGGATAGTTTGACCAACAACTTCATTGATCTTCATCTCATTATTCCACATACAAGCATGGGTCCTCCAACCATTCTTTTAGGATAACTCAATCTGCAAAGCGTCTTTCCGTGAGGGATTTCACCATAAGGGGACCACTTTGGAGTTCATCCATCTGTGCACCTTATCAATCATGATAATACAATAATAAGTCATATATACATTTTTCCAACAATGCATCATATACTAATGAAACCACATCGATCCATCTTTATCATGTATCAATGACAACTCATTGATCCATCTTCATCTATGCATTCTCATCAAGGACAATACATATTACATTACATCAATCAAACCATTGGCATCAATGACAACATGATCCAACAATCTCCCACTTTGGCATTGATGGCAATACCAACATTGATGTCAACACTAATTACCGATTATTGATGTCAACATGTAGATAAGGCATTCTCTACCTCAATAGTCAATGTGACTATCTCTCCCAAATGGGACTATCTCTCCCAATCAATAATCATCAATCACATCAATGTGACTATCTCTCCCCCTTTGACATCAATGGCAAAGGGCCATTTTCCTCTTGGGGTTGTTCCCCCTGCTTGAACTTTCCTTAGGGCTTCTCCCCCTGTATGAGTGCCTTTGATCTTCCTCTGAATAATCTCTCTCTTTTTTAACAAGGGATATCACTCAGATGTAATGTTAAAAATACATCGAACATACTCCCCCTGTGACCATCGATCCTCCTGGAATTATGCCTTTGTGCTCTTTCTTCAAATATAGGGCTCTTTTCTAGGTATGCATCTGATAAATATCTCCTCCTAGAATCATGGGAAGAAGAATGACTCCCCCTATGGGTATGTCTCCCCTATCTTCTCTGCAAGATGAAAAATGTGCTACCATATAGTGATCCTTGGACATGTTCATGCATCAAACTCATCCCATACCAATAATCATGAAGCAAAATGTATGTCAACAATGAAATAAAGAATCATGAGAAAAATATATACCAAGTAC